>VOMN01098949.1:0-13418 GCA_014899125.1 Orchestia grillus | reverse complement strand
ATGAGCTGTGAACCGAGGCATCAACGAGCTACTTCTTTTGAATCGTTTTTCCCTTCAGAACTTCGTAAGGGAATGAATGCTGCTCAGTTTCGGAGTAGAAAAACCCAAGTTTCTTCTCAACACGCAACGAACAGATTCTCTCGATACACCGAGCTGTGCAGCCATATTCCTCATGGACCTTCATAAGTTTTTTGAAACTCATAAGGCAATTTTTGTCTGGATTATGTGGGTCATTGCAGTTTTTGGCCCCTTCCACTGCGATTGTTAGCGCTACTTGTCTCTTTATAGCATTGAACCGTGCGGTATACAAAATTGTACTATGTTTATGAAAATTCCAGCGCTTTCAAAATATCAGATGCAGACTGTCTAGCCGGTTGAACCTTATCGATAGCAGACCGTTGACTTTCCATTGCAGTTCTGAAATGATTTATCGAAACAGCAGACTAATTTTTTCCCTGAGTCAAAGTCGATACAAAACACTATTCAATTTGAAAATATTACATGTGTTAGCTTACTTTGCTGTACATTATTTATTTAAAAATAAATTTATCGTTGAACTTTTGTGTTGCCCTATAAGACCTTTCACTCATCCAATGACCAAATCAGCTCTGTTTACCCATTTCAATACATCTGAGTTATTCTGGATGTCTTGCTGCGAATTTGCCGATTGTCACCATCAGGTTGATGTGTTTGCTAAGCTGCGAGGTTAAGATGAATAATACTGCAAAACGAATATAAAGTCTGAAAATTACATTACAAATTTTTATGATAAAGTGTTCCACGCAATGGTGTTCAATTAGTTATGGTAAATTTGCACACTGTACAAAATTTTTGATTTTTATGTTTTTCAAATGTATGTTTCAGGATAGAAAAACCATTCTGAATTTTGTTTTGTGAACTTTTGTGAACTTTGTGCATGCTGAAGTNGTCTCCACGTCCTGAGGCTGGTTATTAAGTTCCTAGGTCGTGGTTTATTCTCGTCCACTAAAAAATCTTGTCTAAAGATCATGCTGTTTCGTGAGTTCTTTTATATTCGTCCAGCGATTTCGTTTCGCTGATTTTTCACTTGAAGCGATCACTGCGGATAATTTCGTTCAGTTTTCTCGTTAGTATTTGTTTCTTGCGATGCACTGAATTACGTTCGTTTAAGAATGTATGAAAAATTAACTATTCACTTTATATCAATGAATTTCCAGTGCGGTAATAAAAATTTACTTTCGCATTTATATGTACTTTCAGCTAAATTTACCACCTATTCGATTTATCTTTTCATAAATAAATGTTTTTATTTTATTATAATTTATCCACATGAAATATTTTTCCCCTTTTCAGTCTCTCACGAACTAATATGGCATTCATTGGCACCATGTGCATGGTGGTACATGTTCCTGCCCTGCGTGTTTCGCAGCGTGTTTCAGCCCTAGAGACTTGGGTGACGGTAAATTCCGTAGAGTTTTTTCCTGGCTCGATGTTAATGAAAACAGCGGGAACGATCCCTCGCGTCACAGCCGCTGGTGCGGCAGCGCCGTCTCGCTGCTTCGTATTCATGAAGGGCGGGCGCTGGCGGGCGCTGCGGCTGCCGATCCTTTAGGCCTTCACGCCCCGAGTTTATTACTCGGTCAACAAATTTGGTTTCATTGCCTTCTTCACGCAGTCAGTCATTTCGATTTTCCTGTTGGTGTAGTATTGGCTCTCAATTATGTCTGATATCAAAGGTTGAATTTTTCCAACTTTCACTGAGACGTTCGCTATTTGTTCCTCGGAGAGGAGGACAATTTTGATAAAAACTAAAATTTTTGAATGGATAAGCAAAGACGGATTCACGTAGTTGTAAAATAATTTGGAGCACCTAGGCGCAAGGAAACAGGCGTCAGTTTAATATACTGGCAATAATGGACACGGTAACGATTTTAGTTCAATATTTCAATGAGTTCGTATGTTGCGATTATCTAATCGAAATTCATATTGGTGATATTTTAGTTTGAGGTGAAGCGCATCTATCATATATATAGAATATTTCTCTTCAAATGCTACTGCAGTGCAAAGTAATCATCGATGCGTGATCTCGCTGAGATCAAAACGATATAAATTATTGAAGCGTAAATGAGTATTGGTGTCGAGAACAGTTGAATTCATGTATTCTCACTAGCTAAAATAGCAATGACCCTAATAGAATTTGAAATGCAGAGCAAAAATTCAAACAAGAGAGGTAATTCCAGGAAAAATTCGAAACTCACAACCGAAAAAAAGACCAACGCGTGTTCAAACGCAATGCGGGGAAAAATTACCGGGAAACTGCGACGAAAGTGACCATAGAGTCAAAGAGACGTTTTCCTGCCACAATTTCCACCAAACTTTTCGCCGCGAGCCGGATATCACTGAAAAGCCGAAGCATTTCACCTCTTTTTCAACGAAGCATTTAGAAAGGGCTGGGCTGATGTCTGGATAACAAAGGCTGTAGACAGACTCTTGGGAGCAAGTAGTTCCCTTTGACGAATCTAGCTTTTTTATTTGTCCCACTGCAAGACGATTTTATGTGTGGAGGTAGTCCTTTGGATTTCAACAATTTACGTTTTTCCGACTCATTAGGTCACTCTCTTTTGGGTAAATTTTTAAAAACAGCAATAAAATTTTATAAATATGGCTTTCCAGGAAAGGGGTATAAAATTTCACGCCTATCAGAAAGTGACGAACTAAACACTTTTGCATCTATGAAACTTTGCGGAGAATTGTTTAGGCTTTGAGATATCGGCTGCGTAATGTTTGCGAGGAGGAAATTTGGAAACAAAATTGCCGCCAAAAATGCAACAGAATTGCCTTTACGGTACAGAAATTGTTCAAAGTTTCTATCACCCGCATCGATATTGTCACGTAATCTTTAGTGGGAATTTGAAAACATTCTATGACCAGGTATATAACGGTTGGGAAAACGTTATTGGTATAGCCTGGCTGCCTGTCTGGCATTACCATTAGCAGCACCATGGACAAGGTGCATGCCGGCTATTTCTGTTTTTCTTAAGCGGTTCATGTTGCCACCACTTTGTCTCCATAGAAAATGAACAGTAACAGATAGATAAGCAAAAAGTTACCTTGCTGCGTGATGTGGAACAACCGAAAACTTACTGGCTTAAACGTTTTCATCTAATATCTCAAAAACCGAACTTTGTTTCGCAAAGGTTCGTCCAGGCAAAAATGTTTAGTATGCCACTTTCTGATTGGTGTGAAATTCCGTACCTCTTTTTTCCTAACGCTGAGTATAAATTCAAAATACGATTCTGAAAAGGGTATTTGTAAAAGAAGGGCATTGATGAATTGAATACCGTTTTCATTTTTTGTCGTTGATTTATTCAGTACTGTTTCCATTTTTGTCCAACTTCTGTAAATTTGATGTGTTGGTAACAGAATATTGTTATTATTAAGTATTAAATAATCAAATCGGTCTTCAAGTCATTTTGAGAAGCCCTGTAACTTGAAACGAAGTTATAACTCATAATTAGGAATCTCAGTAGTTTATTGGGAATGGTGTTTGAATGGAGCCCATACATGCATGTTCTGAGAAGGCTGTGACCTAATCTTATTTCATGCGTTGACTGATTGAGCGTCCAATTGTTTCGTGGTAAGATTTTATTTAGCCGAAGGTAGCGGTAAGTGTTCAGGTCATGTGTTTGGGAAAACTTAGCACCTCGAGATGAATGTTTTATGCAGTAGGCCTTCGAATTCATGTCTTATCCTAGATCTGGGCTGCAAAACATGCCGCTCGTCCTGAACGCCTAATTTGAACGCAGCCAGCTGAAAATTGGCTGCCCTCTTTGCTGGCCACTAGCCTCTTTCGAGTTTGCAGGCCAGCGATAGTTACATTTACGTCTGGTGGGCATCGTTTCCGCTCCTTTTTGCCTCTTTAGTGAGCTGGCTAATTAGATTTGAAGTACTGCTGCTTCTGTTCCCGTATTGCGCTGTGTTGGACCTGGGGTGGCTGGGCTTCCCTAAGGGAGAAACTTCCTTCTTGTAACATAAAGATTATTATTTCTTGTCTTACAATTTTTTATTTAGAATTATATTTGTTTTTTTTTACACGAAGAAACTTATCAGGAAGAGAGTTTCTTGTGACTTTACATCTCAATCATCTTGAATTTTGTTCATTCCTGGTCTGTTTTTGAAGTAACGCCAATTGACGAGACTTAACTTGCCAATTAATAAATATGAAATCCGCTTTTATAAGCTTAAAAATTGTTATGCCCGTGATCAACTGTTGCTAGGGTCAAGTGACGTCGGGCATATGATATTCTTGGGAAACTTCTAAAATTCATTTCATGAAATCAAATAATAATGAAAACTATAGTAATACCACTAATGAAAAGGAAAAGCTTACCAGTAAATTTAAGTTTTAGCATATCTGTCATAAATTGTGTTTCTTTCACACTAATATTCTGGTTAATTCGACAGTTTTCTTGAAAACCATGCCTATGCTTCTTTTGCGACTCTCATTTACTAGCACATGCGCCCCGTCAGAGAAGACGGGCCGTGATTTACTCGTATAATCAATGTTTTTTTCCTAATGATACATGTAATGGTTCGCAAATGCTCCTCATCGTTTCCTTGAAATCAACTACTCAAACTAAACTACGAGTATGTTAACAAAAACACTGTCTCACCGTACTTCATCAAATAAAATATTTTATTACCCCTTAAATAATGAGCGGCGTATTCCATCCGCGACCCTGCGCAGCTTTCAGAAATGTTCTCTGAAATCCTGATAAGGGGAACGGAGAGACCGACACGCAGTCAGCAAAAGGTGTATTGTTGTATATATTAAATATAGTTGAATTATAGCTATATTCAGAATTTGATGTAACTCCTCAGAAAATTAGTGAACGGTATTATAGTCACCAGTGCACAGCTTGAAAACTGTGCATTGGTGTTGATCTGTACTGTACACTGTTGATCTGTAAATGTTTTATTATATAATGGTCAGTAGTGACAATAATGAAATATCAGCAATTATCTTCCATCATTTCCTCCCAAAATTTTGGGCGTATCTTTAGATCGCGCTCTGCTTGAGTCCTCATGCTAGAGTAAAAAACTAAAAAAAGGTTTATTTTTAGTGTACTTTAACCTCGCAATGTCACGATTTGACACACCCTTTCCTGGCTGTCATGGACATTGCAAAGCTGGCCTTATTGGGAACTGGTGTATTTATAAAGTGTTAAATCATGATCAAATCTATTTGCCCAATGCCTATTTCAGATAACGCTTGTGCATTTTGTAACGAAATTTGATATTAGCTTGGGCATGTAGTCTTCGAGTAGCATAAAATTAAAAAACATCTCCTCGATATATATTACTTAATCTTTTACGTTGTTCATGAAACCTTATACATGAATTTTAGCTGCTTCTATTCTAGTAACGTCTCCCTTCAGTGAGGGATTAAATTAATTAACCCTTTGAGGCCAAAAAATAGGGGTAGGTTTTGTTACTATATAGATCAAATCTGACACACGTATTAACAAATTTTGAAATCAATACTATTAGAAATTAATTTTTCATAAGTGGTACCTAGCCATACAGCTTTCAGGTTACCATACAACCCTATACGCTTGCACTCTTGGAGCCACAGCTTTGTTTTGGTGATACGATCGCGTACCGCGCAGGGCCTTCAAGGGTTAACGGTCGTGAATAATCTTCATGAAAATAATTTACACCGGAAGAGTATACATGCGATAGATGATATTATCGATGCCAATGTTGCAGTTTCCAACCACTTGATAATTATGAATATTTTATTCTTCATTGATCAGTAGAGATGCTATTGAAAAGGAATAACATATACAAAAAGAAGTTATCTTTTAACATTTTTAAGGTATTGAAAAAACATTCAAGAAATCGAATAAATCTATGTAACGCGGATCATCGAATATTCCTTTTGTTGTTCTGAAAAGCGTGGCGGACGATGGATGCAAGTCTCATTATAGCACTAGTGTACGCGCCCAGACAAAAATGCGAGCATTTACTATATTCATAAAATGAAAGGATTTTTTCAGTAAGCTGCTCCTCATCGTGTCCTTGGAAGCCAATTATTCATAAAAAAAACTATAGTTGCGAAAATGTAATATCATATTCTATTAAATAAACTCCATTCAATTATTCATAAACAAACTATGTTAACCAAAGTATTGTCATATCGTATTCTATTAAATAAAACAAATGTAGCGTCCCATTGTTTAACATTTATTTTCCATATGATATTCAGTATTCTATCTCTGACACTGCCACAAATCAGCTCTCTTCGCAGTAATGTTCTCGCTGGTGGCACGTGAAAAGGGTTCCAGACAAAAAATTAATTATACATTTACATGTATTAAAAAAATCCGTTCCGCTTCTTTCCGTTTTCATTCCTTCTTCGCTGATTATTCTTAATTTTTTCTTCCTCTTCCTTCTTAACTTGCTGTTTCTCTGCGCAGGGGATCTTGTGTGGGACCAGACCCTGTGCACTGATTTCCCATTCTTCTAAGTCCATACTAAATGGTCCTTGCTTTTTCGGCGGAAGATAGTTTGAGTTACTGAAGCGCTGCTATCACTACTACTACTGCTACTACTATCACTATTACTACTACTTCTACTACTATTAGTACAGTTGTTTTCTCCTCAAAATTCTCGTCCCCCTCAAAACACAGAAGAATCGAAAGAAAGAATCACTAACGAATTCAATGGACTAAAAAATGATCGACATTTAATCAATCAAGTTGTTACATCGATGCAAACAAGAGCTCAAAAGTGTGTGAAGAGAAGTGGACGAGCTGTGGAAGGAATTGGAGCTTAAAAATGTTCACAATATTTTTGATGAAATTATTTACTACATAGTAAGTGTGAGGACTTTTTCTAAAACGTAAAATAAAGTTAAATTGCGGCGTGTACTTTTTATTACTTCACTTTCCTACGCAAGCACGTTAATGAGAGCCTTCAGAAGAGTAATTACTGGTGAATATTTTTGAAAATATTTTAATCATGACGTATAGCAATTGTTGAAAAGCGTTCAACGAAGATTAAGTTGAAACTGAATAGAAATGCAGCAAATAGTTTTTGAATTACATTATTTTCATTGTAGGGTTACGTTTTTCATGGGACTCCCTGTTTACCGTTCCTTGCTTGTCTACCGTAATCTTGTGGAAGAATACGAGGGCCCCCGCCCGTGTGGTCGTGAGGTGTCAGGGCCTCGCCAGGCCGCCACTCGATCCAGAAGGGCAGAATGGAAATTCTCCGTTATGGCCCTCGCCAGTTCCGCTTTATTCTCGGCTTGGTTTTCTCGCCATCCGAGCTCGGCACCTCAGTGGTGGGGCTGTGTTTACGTTCCTTCAAGTTCACTCTAATGATATTCGAAGTTTTACATTGAAATCAAAGCTTTTCTTCGTGCTTGAGTGAGAAATTTGACATATGAATGAATTAGCTCTTCTCAGATACATCTCAAGCCGCGTTCGTTGCAATATTTTAGGATTCTAAGTGTCGTATTGATATCAAAGACCATCACAGCATTAGCTGAACCTGTTTGAGAAAATATTCGAGGCCAATTTCAGTGCCTGTATTGGTCATAAATTGTACCTTTGTCGTCAACGAAGGCGTTAAATATAAGACGACTGCCTCACTAACGTTCATCATTCGTCTTCGAAGAAATCCTCATCAACGTCGGAAAAAGAAAACGTTAAATGGAGCCCGCCAATTCAACGTTCACCTGCGAAAATCAGTATCTGCGTCGAACGAAGCGAGCTTTAGGAGAAGACCGCCAATCACTTCACCAACCTTCATCTTCGAGTGGTCGCCATCTACATCTGATTAGGCGTGAAATACGGGAAGCACGCGCCTTTTCTACATTCAATAGACACTATCTTAACAGTGAGCTGTTTACATCTATTCCACGTCATTCGTCGGAATCGTACCGGCGTCGGGGCTTTGCGAATTTGTTTCCATTGTCCGTCGGCTCCCGCCAGCGATCTGGAGCCCAGAGATCACCGCGGTTGCCTTTCGTATAAATCGTTTCGTTTTATTCAGTGATATCAATTCTTCGGCATCTGCGCATCCTCTAAAGTTGAGTAGCCAGGTATACACGTGGCCTTTTGTATCTTCTTAATTAGGCGTACTCGACAGTAGCTAGGAACCGATTGTGTTAATTATGTTTTGATACCGTAACAAGATTGCATCTCGTTTGCATTTCATGTGTAATTGAAATTTAGCACGCTTAATGCAATTCCCAGAACAGTGCGAGTAAATAGATTTATAGCTTAGATCTCTCAGCCGCGTCACTGATGTCATGTTACGGCTTTGTGGTGCAGACCGACACGTCTTAAAGATCATACTGTTGAGCAACAATATTTTAAAGTATAAATGTGGAAACTTCCCGTCCACTCATATCCTTGTGTACGTGAAAGCAGTGTAAGGCGTTGAAAATCCTCATCTAATGAGAGTTTCTAGTGAACAAGACCTGATTATCAACTCATTATGGTCTCAGAAGAATGTTGCCATACGATCAAATATCAATTAATTAGTATTAGAATTCCCCCCCTAAAACCATGCCTTAAAAATGACCGCTCGTGCCTCCTTGCTAAATAGCAAGTACAAAAATAACTCATTACGCTATCAAATACTTTTTATGATGGAATAATTTATGGACGGCATAACACGATGAACAACATTCCCAAGACTCGTTCAAAACATTTACAAGCTGCAGCATGAGTCCAAATCACCTTTCTCATACTGGATCTCCTCGCGAGACATTACTACAGGCGGCAGAAATAGCATAAGATACTCATACACAGGATAGAATTTATTTTTGAATTAATCACATACTCTGACATGTATGTTTTTCCTTGTATTCTTATGACCACATTGATTAACTATTTAAATACGTAATGAAATACATTGTAAGTAATGAACTCGTAACATTACAGACTTCACTCCCTATGAAGGACGTAAAAGAATAAGTTGAAAATCAAAAATAACCCTCTTAGTGAAAGTATTTAAACTGAATTATGATGATATTGAATTTTTAGAGATACTAATTGATTTCCCCAATTGAAATATTAATTATTTTCATGGACATTTGGCGACCGCACACGTCCTGTTCATACACTACCTCACGATGGTGCCGCTTGAGTATTGTCTGGTGCCATTACAACTATGTTTGTTTACGAGTAGTCGTGTTCTATTAAATACTTTCCTGTAAGAGATTACCCCGTCAACACACCTTAAATAATTTCAGCAGTTCTTCGGGAGATATTTAGGATGCATGACTTGCCTCTACCGAAAACGTAAGCATCTCTTTATCGATGCACATTGGAGATGAAGTGCTTTTAGGTGGAGTCCTAACTCGGCTGCTTGCAGAAGAATCAGTACAGCTTGTTGCTACAGCAGGTTGTGGATTGCGTTGTTAGGTTTTATCTTTCATTTCTTCTTTCTCTGTTTCTTTCTTACGCGGACGTACCGTGCAGTCCATATTTCATTTTACGCCTGTGTCTTTCTAGTTCCTGCAGCTTTTTTCCTTCACTTCGGTGCTTTCAAGAGATGTTAACGCTCCCTCCGGCTGTCTGCTGTCAATAACTGTGCCTACTACGCCAGAGTTTTTTTTAGTTCGTGTCTTGCTTTAACTAAATCATTGCACTTTGACAGTATTGATGGCAGTAACTGAGCTGAAATCGTTCGAAAATCTTAAATGAGATCGTAGGAAATAATTGGTTTCTTTCATTATTCCGTGTGTACTTCGTATATTTTGAGGGTGTTTATTTTTATTGAATCCTGTATGAGTAAAAATATCGAAATCTATGAGTAAAACGGAAAATGCTTGCTGCGTCTCTAGCTCCAAGTATTTGGGCTAACATGAAAATTTCCACACATTGTTCCGACTCGAATTTGTTTACTTGCAATTCAAAGCTTTCTTCTGTTCATTCTCTTTGCTGTGCATTAAGAAGTATTTCCGCTCTGTAAGAGTCCCCAATTCTGGGCGAAGATATCGTGGCCGTGCACATCGACTGACCAGGTGCAAATTTTTCAAAACTGTGGCACATGTGTGGTTTAGATGCTCTTGTAGGATCTAAACACCGCAGCTTTGAAATCGCATTGAAGTATGATTCAACTTCCAAGTTACACTACGCTGGCCATAAGAGGGAGGATGCGCTGCCGCTTGTGCGCATACGTTATTCCTCCGTCACCCAGTCCCGAAGCAGTGTTGTCTCTATAGCTCTCCCGCTGAAATACGACCGTTCCAACATACGCCATTTGAAAATTTGTTGACTGCAGCGTTATTAAAGGCCGAGCGAACTGGTCGCTTTGTTTACCGCTGTCCGCAGTCGTTCATCCTCTGGACGTAGTGTGGCAATTTCCAGAAGGGCCAAAATGTGTTTATCTTGCTCCGCACTTACTCACTTGAATATAATGTATTGTGGGCTTTACATGACCGTGGGTTAAATTTTGATGCAAGTGTCTGTTTCAATTAGATGATTTGTTATAGCAATTAGGCTTCGTGAATACTAGGCTCTGGGCTGCCAAATTTATGTGAATAAACATTTGGCAAGACACAGCTGTGTTGGCCCATTTGGCAGTAAGTTAGAGTTCCTCCCTGTAACTTTGTTGCCAGCCACTTTATACAGCGGAAGGTTTTACTTCTTTTATTCTCGTGTTTCATGGCTCGACTCTCTCCTGCTCGCGCATAAGACTGATCTAGGTATCTGCTATGTTAAGTTATTTAGTATCATAGCGATTATTTGAAATATTTCAAATATTTTGTGACATGGTAATCCAAACCGTAGATTAGCGTGCTTTAGGAATTACTTAATTACTTGATGCCCTCATTTAAAACTATTCGCCGCTTGAAGATCAATTTCACGTTTTCAAAAGGTATTGCAATTCTGCAACATATTTCTCTTGACTAATTGAAACAGCGCCCTAATTTAAATTCCCTTAAATGGTTTTGCGAGATACGGATTGTGAAGGAAATGCCAACAAATAAACGACACGGACGTTATCTTTGCATTTTGTTGACCTCAAGCGTAGAATGGCTTAGCTGCGATTAATAGAATTTTTGCCTGCGTTCAGACTTGGAGTTATCTCACGTTCCATCACTTGAGCTGGTCGTTGCAGGTAGATATACATCCTCAAAGTGAAACAAATTGAATCCCGGCAATGCTGCTTAAGGCTGGGTTCAGCGGGCATAAATTAATAGAGGTTCGTAATTTTAATTTTGCATTCGCTTTCATTTATTCGTCCTCGCGACGGAAGGCTGCTTGAGGCACAGGTTTAGCTCCAGTAGAGCTACGGGTTCGAGGCTCTCCGTGTCCTAGTCAGTTTTCTGCTGACGTTGCACAATGTCGCGGTCGTGTACAGAGCAAATTTAAAGCTCTTCCCTCGCCATGATTGGCTTTCCTCCTGATTTAGGGGAAAACTTTAGAATTTCCTACTGTGTAGTGGTACATATCTCTATGTTACGGTAATCATAAAATGTTGTCTTGCATCATTCACAACTTCGTTGTGATTGGATTAGGGGACGTCACCCTTGATTTCAGGCTCGGCTCCTGATTTCTATTTTACTGTCGCGACAAACAGGTGAGTTTTTCCTTATGTTTGGACTGTAACGTACAGAAATGAGACTGGTTCAGGGGATTTACGGCAGGAAGCAGTTTTTTCAATTGGTAACATTAAATTTGGAAGTATTTTTCATGTTGTTAGTTTCATTCCTTCAATTATTTGAGCTTTGTATGAATTTCATGTTTGGGATTCACAGCTAAGCTTTATGGGTGTGTGTCTAGGTAGCCTCTATGAGTGCTTATTATTTCTCTCCCCAATTTATTACCGTCATGCCTAAACGTGAGTTACCAACAAGAACTCGTCTCGTTTTGTCTTTGCTGCCGTGGGAAAATAAAGCTGAGTCCTCTGCGTGCTTTGTTAATCATAAATAATGACGAATAACTTGGAATAAAGTTATGAGGCATAAGAATATATACTCATTCACGACTGTACATACACTCATTCGTTTTAGATTTTGAGGAGCGCGAAAAATTTCCTATGTACTTTTTATTTTTTCAAATTTTTGAACTTCAAGTATTCTGATGAAGTTGTAAATTCTTTAGTTTCGTCGTTGTGTTGTTTTACTTTTCAAGTTTTGTGCAAGGGCTAGAAGGCGTTCACTATCTGCTTACAGGGGCTGGACGTAGGTAATTTCACGACTCTATTTTTGATGTACCTTGAAAATTTCGAGCTCAGGTTTGAGTACAGAGTACGGGTAGTTCAGAGAACGTACATTTACTAGAATATTTGAACAGAAGAGAACAAATTTATTGACTACCAGAAAATCAACTAAATAGAAAACCATGCATGACAAAAGTATTGGGCCAAAATTGATATCTCTGTTAAATCAATGTCATTTTATGGCACCATTTGAGTATTTTGATTAAAAGTTTTATGAAGTTTCTCGAATCTCTAGAAGCACATGTCATGTAAACAAACTACGATCGGTACAATCATTACCTGCCCAAATTTTGTTGAAGATGGCTGCTCATTTCATATAAAGCCGAAAGTCAAAGAAATACCCGAAGCTATTCGGAACCAAATAGACGGATTTTGTAATGAAGGGTTAACATATGCCTTGTATAAATTGCTGAACGTGTTATGGTTCCATACTCAATTTTTAAAGCAATAGTTCGGAAGCATCAAGAGACTGAGGGGCAATTTCCAATCTGCAAAGAGTCAGAGCTCTTCGCAGGATCACGAACCGCTCTCGACGCTACAAGATGACCCGGAAAAAAAGGAGTCATTGCTTGATTTTTAGCCTGATTAAAACGAGACTGCAGCTATAACTAGCATATTTTGTTCAGATCATATTAGAAAAAGATAGTCATCGGCCACTTCTTCTTTGTTCTAGAGCATGTGCTCGAGATGACCACCATTGAGCTCTGTACATTTCTTGAGGCGCATCAGAAAGTTATTAAAGACAGCCTTACAAACAGACCGAGGGATGGCTCTTATCCCCTCTCTGATGGCTTCCTTCAGTTCGGTGATGTTCATGGCTGCCACCATGTCCTGAAAAATAAAGGGGATTAGTGAATATACAAAGTACCACAAAAAATGCTCGGTGGCTTGTGTTTTTTGGGTAGGCTGCATAAGGTGACGAATAATCGAGCCCATAACATCCCGTAGATGCCTACAGAAAGAACTGGAGTTGCAAGAAGGCACGTCAGTCGAAAAACTGTTTCTAGAGAATTTATTTAGAGTAATCTTCATACCTTCACTCCGTGCAGAATTCCTCTTCTTACAGCATAACATCTGAAGAGCCGTTTAACATTTGCCAAAGACCATCTAGACAACAGAATTGACTTTTGAGAACGGGTTGTATTGGGCCATGATAACAAAGTTATACTTTTTGGTTAAAACGACGTTCCTGT
>VOMN01098948.1:0-17671 GCA_014899125.1 Orchestia grillus | reverse complement strand
TCTTGCAACTCCACGCAGTTTTCGACGCTTCTTACTTCCTTGCTTGAGTAACAATTTTTAGACGAAACATAAATACGTTTTCGATTTTCATGTCAGAATTCTGGACCTGAGATTTCTTCGACTCGCAAATGCCCTGTTTCCAGTGAGCCAGGAACAGATATGTTGTTCAGAGCATTGTAATTAGGGAATATTTACTAATATACCGGTCATTGAGTAAAATAATTTAGAGTCAAAAAACATCTGTACAACATAAAGCCCATGCGACATTCTAGATAGCAATTACCATCACAAGAAAATTGTAGATGATGACCATAAATATCACACCCGTGGTAGAGCGTCACCGTCGCTGTTCAGGTGCTATACGGCTTGAGACTTGCCGATTTTTTCAAGTTCTCGGATAATTTCTGCTCAGCTTTTAGCACTACGTATGTTGCCCAAATTGTGAAAGAAAACGGTCACAGTAAATTTCACACGAAAAATTAATCGTTCAGTGATAGACAAACTACCTTCGAACGTTGCATAAACTAATACAAAAATTCTTACAGGCAATTTAGCCAAAAAAAGTCAACTATCTGGGAAATTAAACTGAACTTCAAAGATAATTGGCTCAATGCCGTTCATTTCACAAACACTTATCAAAACACATCAATATCAAGTTCTCATTTCACAGTTCTACTCTCGCTGAAATTAAAAACGAAAAAAGTTTGCCTTTCAAACAACTTACTACATTTGCCAAGACCATCATGGGGCTATGAAACAACAGATTTGATCAATGGTATCGAAAACTGGAAAGAAATCATTGAATGTTCGGTGTCACGAGTTTGACGAAGCAGCTGTGCCTACACCCAACTCCATCTCATATAATTTAAAACTGAGCCCCGAAACCCACGTCAGAAAACGTACTGAGTTGAAATACTGATCGTTGGATTTGAGATAGAACAAAGACGTATTTACGACTAAAATGTACTATTCAACACGGCTGTCTCTATAGAAATGACACCTTTTCAAAAGTTATGACTTTGTGTTCTGACGAATGTTGTAATTAAAAATACCCTGTCTTCGCTGTCAGCTTTAGATCCAGCAGGGTTAAACTTCCGAAAAAGCTCCTCGGAGACAGAAAACCGGCGGCTCCACAAATCAGATGCTGAGCGTGTGGTCGTCCACACGACGAACGGAGGCCGGTTTGGCCACTCAGGCGCTCTTGGAGACGCGAACATCCTCTACAACGGAGGAAAGTCTCAGCCTGGCTGCCGTATGTGCTGTGTGTTGTGGGTGCTGTAAGCGCTGTGTGTTGTGGGTGCTGCAAGCGCTGTGTGTTGTGGGTGCTGCAAGCGCTGTGTGTTGTGGGTGCTGCAAGCGCTGTGTGTTGTGGGTGCTGCAAGCGCTGTGTTGTGGGTGCTGCAAGCGCTGTGTGTTGTGGGTGCTGTAAGCGCTGCCTCATAATAACACTCCTTCATTTCCCTGCAAAGCATTTAGTACCAAGTGGGGTAGACATTATTGCTGATATTTTTGTTAAAACCACTGAAAAAATATTCGTGTAATTTGGAGTGCAAATTCTTGAGAGACTGTAAGAAAACTGAAACGCAATTCGTAAGTTCCATGCTTCCACCATCCTAGTTTCAAAAAACAAAAGATTTCAATGTTCTCGAAAAGTTTCCTTCTATTCAGAAATTGAATTTGAAAGTGTAAAAGGAAATTATCAGATTACGCCACGCTTCAAATATTGGCTAGGCAAACAAATCTTGGAGAGTTACATCAAGCTCAAAGGTGAATGTATTCATCGAAGAAGGAAGGGTTATCAACAAACTATCAACTAGGGATAGTTAGTAAGGGGATGCCGACTTATCGATCTACGTGAGCTTAAAATAATCTGGAACAACTCCTGTAAGTTAGTTTTCAATGAAAAAGTCTTGGTCCCCAGCAGATGATGCACAATGCATGCTGCCCCAGGATTATTTCAAATGAAGGGCTCTAACTTATGAAGGGCGTTGAGAGAACACTGTATTACAGCCTAATTAGTCACACTGGTTTGAATGGAGTGGGGACCAGAGGCTTAATGAGTCTTCAAAGAAAATAATCGTTTTGAAGATTAAATGTGTTAGAAGGATTATCTCGTCAGTACAGTTTGGCCAGTAGATAAGATTTGAAGTTTCATTGTGCATTTGAAGACAGAAATGTCATTTTAAATGTAAGTCAAATATTTCGTGCTTAAATGCTGAGGCTAGGTAAATTGGAAAAAGTTTATAAATAATCTTCGTATAAATGGATGAAGCAGCCAGAGCAGAGGAACGCCGAGGAAGACAAGTGAGAAGGATGCTAAAAAAGTTAGCATATTACAATATTAAGGCCTACATGAAATCATGCATGCCTATAATTGTTACAAGAATAAAAAGGGAATGAAGAATTCGAGTGAAGTCGTAAGGCCAGATGTACGACAGAGTGTTTGTTCTTTATCATTTACACGACACTGTGGGCAAAGCAGTAGAGTTTCAGGCGTATAGAGTCAGGTCTGTGGGTCATGCTGTGAACATTTACATTCTAAATTACCCATGGAAGAACAAAGTTAAATCAGTTTTGGTTTAACAATCAGAAAATTTTTTTTTAAAAAACAAACTTATTTCCGGCTGCCTTTCTTTGAGCATTTAGCGCAATGAGTTTCGTACTATGAGTTGTTATCTTACTAGTCGAGTGATCCATCAAATATGACGAATCTTACTATATTTATTGCCTTTGCAAAGACGTCACTCATGCTTTCAAGAAGGAAACTTCTAAGGCCAGATTCAGCCAAGCAAGGGAAATGACACGACTATTTTTCAAGTAAAAAATGAATCGTGGGATTAAAATTAACCCTAACAATGATTAGAGACTTCAACAACCTGTACTTTCAGATAAATGGGCATTCTCGTGCAGTCACAAAAAAGTACTTGAAAATTTCAAGGCGACCATCTGCGGTCCCGATGTGCTGCTCTACTCCTCTCAAAGGGCGGTGAGTTGTGGAGCACTGTAAAATGGTGAGTTGTGGAGCACTGTAAAATGGTGAGTTATGGAGCACTGTAAAATGGTGAGTCTTGGTGAGTTATGGAGCTCTGTAAAATGGTGTCTTGGTGAGTTATGGAGCACTGTAAAACTGAGAAGATGTAAGGAAAAGGTGAGATATGGAACACTGTAAATTTTAGGGAATGTATGAAAAAGGTGAGGTATAGCTGTATTAGTTGTGAAATGAATGTTCAAAATGGTGAAGTGACTTTTACCCCACCCGGTATAATCTTGATTCAAGTCGCGCACTTTTTCGAAACTTTCAGGCCGATTCGTACGTGTGCGAGAGAGGCTCGCCGCTTTCTCTGGTTTCTGAAAAACTCAATGGAATTTTCTTCGTGAACACAGACGTGAGTCTTAATCCATTCGTTATGTTTGAAATAATATTCAGGTGGTAGCGCAAAGTATCAGTAAATTTCTTCAGTAAAACTGAAGAAATTGAACATTTCCAAGTTAGAATACATCGTCAAATAGCTAGAATATTCGTTTCGCCACTGTTTTCAAGTATTTTATAGCATCTTTATTTAATCCATGAGATACTGCTATCGCATGGCATCGCTTTTAGTGGAATTTAAGTAAGAATTTTTTCTTTCAGAGGACATATCCGTACTTCAAAATAAATCCTCCATTCTTCGATGTGGGCTGTAGATATTGTGTCCCACCGACGAGATCAACAAGGCTGAAACAGAAGTGTCTCCCGCGTGGCTCTGTGTGCGGATCTCCTTAGAAAATCAACTGGGGCTGTTTGGTAGAGAGCAACATGGACGTTACAATCGTGGCTAATTAAGAGGTCACTCCTGGTATCATTACTTTCGTTAATGTTCAACCTAATACGATCTAAAAGCATATTTTTTGCGATTCTAGAGAACGCATTGGTTTAAAAGAAGAAATGCTACACATTCTTTCTCGTTGCTGTGGACGCGGCAGTCATATTGGAAATAAACATTTCTAAAAAAATAGTTGCCAAGATAAATTTCATTTCTGAAACAAGTAACATCAATAGAAGTTTCAATGCAACAATAACCAGTAATGATCTTTTTTTTAGCGTTATATTTGAATGTTTCATGAATTTTTGCCAATCTTTATGTTTACTTTGTCGTCAAAATAGTCGATGACGAATTCATTCAAGCCAATACAAAATGAAATTGGATTCCTGAAAGCAGTAAAAAGCTGAAATTGACTGCAGGTTTGATTATTATAAAAC
This sequence comes from Orchestia grillus, assembly GCA_014899125.1. Lineage (NCBI taxonomy): Eukaryota > Metazoa > Arthropoda > Malacostraca > Amphipoda > Talitridae > Orchestia > Orchestia grillus. The sequence goes on along the minus strand of VOMN01098948.1, from coordinate 13,431 downwards.
GCCATAAAGAGAGAATTTGTACAGTACTTTCCATAATGTTGCCGAGGCTGAATCTCTTCTACCGCACTCAAACCCAGGAAAATTAGGCGTTCGATAAACTTACAATAAAAAATTGATTTCAAAACGTTTTGACGGATGCTTTCTTTTGAGACAGAAGGCATATTTGAATGTATTTTTAAGGAAAGTGGCTGTAAAAATACACAATTGATAATAATGAAGGCACTAACGTTGATGCCGAACATTCGGTACTCTAGACCCAAGTCAACATTTTTCTGGTAGTGCCCCCTTTAAATTCTTGCTCTAATGAAGAAGTTAATAAACGAAAAATTTAAGCATCCGTGAATATGACACCTTTTCCAACGCAGATATTTCAGTAGCTCTTGCGTTTCCGTAGACGTCACATCGATAAAACTCACGATATATATCTTTAGGATGTATCTCCTTGCATCTAAAGCAACTCAGTAGTCCAAGAGACCTGGCAAATTCCCTGAAAGAAACTGAACATTAGGAATTTACTCCGTAATTGCACTGTATTTTCAAAGTCGTTTGGTTACAGCGCGTTCATTATACTTTTCCACAAAAATTTTCCATTGGAAGAAAATGAGAAAAATTATGCCTTTACTACTGCTAAGTTTTGTAATTGTAGTTGTTCTGTGCATAATTATGAAGAATATGTGATACAATTGTTAATCATTCCACCAATAGTACCTCAATAGAATGAATTCTGCCAATACGAGTTCCGTCAATAGTACGAATTCTGCAAATATGAGTTCCGTCAATAGTACCAATTCTGCCAATACGAGTTCCGTCAATAGTACCAATTCTGCCAATACGAGTTCCGCCAATATTACGCCAATAGCACGAGCTCCGCCAATATCACGCCAATAGCACGAGTTCCGCCAATAGCACGAAATTGTTGATTGCTCCACCAATACATAGTACCAATTGCCTCTACGAATCTAGTATCACAATACGATGCAGTTGGACCGGAATCTAGAACAAGCTGGCATAGATGTAGAATAACAAATTATACAGTATATGTATGGGTTTGTACGCTTTATACACTTAGCGTTAAGTGTTATAAAATAGTAGTATAACTTTGTTAGTAGTTTGCACATCCGATCGCCAATAGGATGAACTTCTGCCATTCTATTTATTAATGGCACATCCTACTTGATGCATCTATTGTTAGAAGTTACGTATGAATAAAGATGAATATGACACTTAATTACGATGTTTTACTTTGCTCAGCCATCCCCTGTAAATGAATTATTTTATGTGTTCAATATCTAAAATGCTCCAAAAAAATCTAGATTGACCCTCTTAATAACAGAACGCTAACTGCTTCGAGAAAATGAAAATTTATATCATCTGAGCCATCGTTTGAGAATTCAATCTTATATAACATTACGTAGGCCTGTCAACAAACATATACAGAAGATCCTGAAATTTGTACTCGCCTTTTCACAGTTTTTAATTCATAATTTTCAAAACAAAACAACGCACACACAACATTCCCATACAGAAGAGTAGTGGAACAATTGAATTAGCCGTGAGTTGGTGGCGCTTGCCGGCAACACAACGCTGGCGAGCGCCACGAACGCGTTAGATGTCAAACAGGAAATCATTTTTTTGGATCACTCTGTAAAAATGCGTCGTTGTGAAGTCTGCTGCGCAGGTTAAAGCACAACATATGGGCAGCTTTCTCGATTTCACCAGGCTTTCATATTTTCAGCCTATTTTTCATGGGCGTGTGACGAGACGAGGGTCGTCAGGCTCTTTGTTGGAAGAGCCTACCCTCCTGTGGCGCTGACTTGGGCATGAACACGTAAAAAAAACTAATGCATTGCTAATAACTAAATGATAAACAATCAATAAATAAACCTACAGATCAACATGCCCCGTCAGCTCCACAGCTCGCGCAGAGGGTTTTGGCACTTCCCTCAACATGTTAGAAAATGTCAAAAAAATCCTACAATACACAAGAACAGCTTACAATTACAGGTTAAATTCTGCTAATCGGTACTCACGTGAGAGGAGACACCTGTGTCATTTATCCTCGATGAGTTGTCGCTTCTCACTGGCTCGTTTTTGGCAGAGCCTTCTTCGTTCAGTTTATGAGGCTCGAAATACCGTTTCAACATATACTCAAGTCAACCCACTTTATAAATTGAACCTTGTGACGATCTGAATTCTGGCTTCTAAAGTGGTTTTACGACCACGAACCGTTGCGAATCAACCAGCTGGTTTTCAAACCCAATTCAATGCAATCAATCAGCGACCTACGATACAATGACCTCACTTATATTCTGATATCAAGCCAAATGATCGGTGATTCGGTAACGCCGAATTAAGTGTATATCTACCTCAAGGCCGCAGCCTATCGAACTTGACCAAGGATTGAGTGAGTGAAGATTACAAGGGACTCAAAAGCAATCAATTGGTACTCAATCAGCTTACAGTTTTGCAATCCCACACAGTTCATCGTCATAACACGTAAGTTCATAAGGCGGTGCAGGAGATAAACGGAGATCACGGGAATTTCAGAACACAGGAGCTAGGCATGGAGATCGATTGACGGATGTTTGCAAGTATTCATTCATTCATTACTTCGTTCGTTAACCCTCCACCTAGAATAGAAAACACACAAAGAAAAATCTCATTAGCATACTCCACATACAGCTCGCTTAATTGTTTCATATTTCAATTTCAACATTTTGCTCTTCAACAATTAATAATTATTTCGTATCCAATAAAATAAAAGGACCTATCATCGTACCCTTCCTAAGATGTAGTTGAAGTTTTATAGTTATTTTCTATAGTGCGTGCTGACAAAGAGTGGTTTTCCCTCAATTATGATGGCACCTTCTTACATATTTAACGAAAGCACTAGCGACGTTTTACCATTTTTCTTCACTCGTACGCGATGACGTCACGCAGCCAAATTAAATCCCCTTGCTCAGAGGAAGTCGTCGTCTCTACCCAAACTGATCTGTTCTATCCTCTTCGTCGGTACAGCACTAAACTCGAATAAACCACGCCTTACTATTCTCAAAGACCAATCACCACATGAAGGAAGTCCCTCACCTCGCCAAAGTCTTTTTAGACACATTTATATTGGCCTAACGAACATGTTGGTGCTTTCGAACCCCTTCTACTTTCTTGCTGCGTTCCATCTTAACGCCTTAACAGATTTTACAAACAAAGTGAGACCCGATTTTGCCTACACACTTCCTGCTGGTGTTGTGGTTACCCCGCACTTAAGCCCATTAAATTCTCTGAGGTCCTTCGACCCTCACGCACGCCTTCGACCCTCACGCACCCACAAGCGCTATGCTCAACCGCTTTCCCACAGGACATTGGAATTAGAGACCGTTAGTGTTTTGCGTCTCGGTACATAATCTAACACTTTATAGTTTGCGAAAAGTATGTTCATTCTGTACCGATCTAAATCTTTCCGAACCTCTTTTCCAACAATGTATTTTCGACCTCCAGTATTTATCCGAAAGTCCGATTCTCCCAAATGAAAGGATTGCACATAAATATTATTTAAAAACCAATTAGTCACCCTATTTACAATCACCATTTAAGTAAATTCTGTTGCCATCCTCATCCTTTATTGATATTACTAACATGCAAACATGGAATCGTTGATATTATAATTACTAGTTCCTGTACGACCACAAACTAACGCAGATTCCCGTGTCCTCAGGTACACTCAAAATCAACCAGCGCCGATTTTTAAACACAATTTCCATCACAGCCGTTGAGTCATTAATAGTTCGCTATTTTATGCTTTCAACGATTTCGCAATCCCAAAAATTGGCGTAGCTTTAGCAAACTCTCCTTAAAAAAATATCAGAATTCTAAATTGCCTTCAGTTTGGGGATGGATGCAATAATGTGGATGATGACGGCAGCAAAGCTAGAGACACCTCAGCTTCATGACGGAAGGCTCGGGCGGCTCTGACCGTCGTAGTCGCACTGTTCAACTACACAGCGTTCAAGTTTTGCTTTTAGGATGCAAAGTTTGACTCTTAGTTGGAAAAATTTTAATTTGATAGCTCGTAATATTGCCGCTCGCACTTTTGCCATAGATTTGATTGTTTGAGAAGGTTCTTAAAATTTGAAAGACTGCTGGGTAGTAAAAAAAAACACTTAAACATATCCAATCACCATAACCAGCTTCAATACGATTGATCCTAAATGTCAGAATAGTTTTATCACATTCAATTCATCTATTCAGCAAAATTGCTGGTTATTTAACGATAAAGTATTTTTTCATTCGCTTTTGGTCATCTGGACGGTTGGGTCAGGTTGAGTCATTCGTGTCTCAAGTGTAAATCTGAGGCAAGTTCCTAAGAAAATTTGCAAGCGAGTATTTATTTCAATAAAATTTGAACTTGGCACAAGACAACAAGATTCGGAATTTCTTTGCAATCAAAAACATTGCTATGATTTTAGACTAGAAAACATTTTTTACGGCCTATAAACCTTCACAAATATGTTGTAACAAAAAACTTATAGATGAATCTTGATGTTAGAGATTAGGGTTGGATAATTTGTTATTACATGTGGAGTCATAACTTTTTTATTAGAAATTAATGATATTACATTTTGATTCAGTTAAGAATTTCCAGTGTTTAACCCTAATTAGATCAACTTATTTTTTAAATGAACCAAAAAAGAGTTCACAAAAAGTCTTATATATTTTAAGCACTAATGCGTACATTCACCTTAGTTTCGAACGAAACAATTCGAGTTCAACACTAACTCGTTAGTTGCAATATCTGTTAAAAATGACAGAATTACTCATCGAGTAAATTCGCTCTGCTTTGCATTTCGACTTCGGACATATGCTACGAAACAACCGCGTGCTGGTTCAGCAACATAAATCACCCCCAATAAAACCCTCGCGCAGGCTAACGAATGAATCAGTGAATGTCCGGCTCTTCAGAAAAACAAATCCGTCTGATCGACGAACTTTGCTGCGTTATCTCGGCCTTATCTACGGTAACCATACACAAACTGAATTGATTTTAACTTACTCGAAAAAGTTTCAAGCCAGACGGCCGAGTTTGACGGCCCACGGTCTACTGGATGAACAGATCGGTTGTGGCTTTTGTAAATCGATCGACGTAATGTTGATGAGGGCGCAGCAGCCGGGCGCTAGCTGTGGTTACGCGTATTCAAACATCCGCGTCAGCTCGTAGGTGAGTTCAAATTTTAGTAATGCTCAAAAGTAGGAATGAGATCAATAAGAATAAATCAGGGGATTGGGCCCCTGGAGAATTGCAGCATAGGATTACGTTTAGTCTTCCTAGGCAGCATTTTCCCATTGAAATATTGAATATTTACGAGGTTATGTTTCCATGAAAAATTATGTATAGCATTTGTACGAGGCAGGGAATTTTCTTCTTCTGTGGCCCACATTTGCTGAAAAAAATTCCTTAGAATATCGAACCGTTTAAATTCGGCTGATATGTGCTTTTGAAAACGAACATACTTATACAGAACCAGAACGCAGTTTTAAAAAGTATGCAGAGAGATTAATGCTTCCAACTAGGATGATTCATCTTTCGCAGGTCATTCTAGTTGAAAACGAGTGTCGTAATTCCAGCAACACAGCTCCATTGCAATAAATTTAGCACGAGGCCGATGTGCGATAACGAAGCATCCCAAATTACAAAGTTCATAGCCCCAGGGACTGGTCATTGCGAACTGCTCAGCGGTACTGGCCTGCAACATCGATTAAGTTTTCCGATGACACACAGTCGCACAAGTCATGTAATGATTCACGACACATTTGTCGACGCAAACGTTTTTTGCGTTATTAATCTTCATAAAGCTATTGAAGCTCTGCATGTCAGAGCAACCTGATATGGTAGTGGCCACTCCGCATCCTTAAATAGAATATAAAGAATATAATTATTCTCTAATCGTCCCAAGTGAAGATACACGTTATATAAAATCATTGTTCGTGTAACTAAAAGGGCAAAGGGCTTTGTATTCTTGAGATTCGGGATGTAAGTTGAATAAGTATGAAAATATTTAGTCAGTTCTGTCACATCTTGAAGGCAAAACGCTATCGGACAAAAGATATGTAGTAAGTTTTATCATTTTTCGCCGGCAAGATACCATTGGATGGAAAATATCTTTTAATTTTTATCATTCTTTGTCGTCAAAATACCTTCGCTCGGAAAATATCTACTCGGTTTAATTACGTTTCTCGATAGTTACCTCCGGTAACCTCAGTAGTTACCACAGGTAACTTCAACACCTCAATTACGTTGCTGAGGTATTTGCCTCAGACTCGAAGTAGAAAATTGAAGCGCAATTCAAAGGGCCCCGATGAGTATCAGCAGCACTGCTGCACCGCAAGTGCACAATACGAATATTATAACTATTCACTTGCGATAACTAAATTGTCGTCGTCATGTCGTTGTCAGAGTTGTGCTGCCCGACGCAATCCGCCGGCAACCTCAGGTTCATTTTCCCTTGCTTTTGCCACGTCGACGCCGCCGATATAAAGTCCTATCGTCGATACGAACACCAAGCATATAAGTGGGATTTTATGCGTCGAGTGTTATTAGATAATTGCTCAGCGTCTGCAGATAGATGGGATGGCTGATGCTGGAAATAACGACTGTGCTCGTTTTAATTGCTTCTTCTGGGTATAGAATTCCAAGCTTCATGGAAAATAAAGATGGCGCAGGAATATCTTGGAGGAACTAGACGTAATAGGTTCCACGTTTATGTATTTACGCACGTATTATGTTTTCTTATTAAAATGTATGATAGGATATTGTAACTTTGTTATTTGTAAGCCTGTTCGCACACACGATCATATCTTGAGTGAAAAAATCTTCTGAGCTCTGTGAACTTCATGCGAAAAGATTTTTCATTTAACTCGACGGAACATTTTACCTTCCTTTTCAGCTACGGAGTCAAGTTACCTTTTTAACAACGATTCGCCACGTGCTGTGAAATAAAAAAAAATCTTTTTCAATTTCTCTACAATTGGAAAACATTTCATGTTCCGTTTTCACGGACATAAACTTCCTGAAAAATCTACGCAGATTTAATTTCTTGTAACCTCGACTGCTGGCGGCACAACTGCCCTCCGGTCCGACGCTGACGAGAAGTGACAGCATCTGCTACTTTACACCTGTGATAGTATATTTGCGTAAAAATACGTCGAATGCAGAGGGGAATTAAATCGAGATAGTTTCTCCTACTTCAGCATAAGCTTCTTTGAATTCAAGCGTTAATGGCATGAACATATTCTCGTGCATTCTACAATAGAGAACGATATATTTATTTCTTCGATTCGGTGCACAGTCTTACAAAATTTCAGGATTCAAAATACATGACCTCGTCTTTTTCAAACTAAAGGATGTATTGAAATGAAGCATTACAATTTTACTGTTCCTATTCCACTAAACAACAACCACTGAAGGAATACTCGTGTGCCTTAGAATTATATGTATAGCTTAGTAGAAGCGCGCCCCAAGATGATTTCAGTTGGTAGTCAGAGTAAGTTAAATACTCGTGTGAAACACCGTAGACTTTCAACAGGTGTAGCCTGGTTCACATGCTCGTTAACACTCGTCAAACTGTCACATGACTCAGAACTGTACATCATAATATGGCTACCTAGAGGTGGCAATGTGTAGAGGTATATAGTATAGCTACATCGAGGTGGCCATGAGTAGAGGTGTACAGTATAGATACGCGATATGGCAATATGTAGAGGTGTACAGTATAGCTACGTGAGGTGGCAATATGTAGAGGTGTACAGTATAGCTACGTGAGGTAGCAGTGTGTAGAGGTGCTCAGTATAGCTACGCTAGGTGACACTGTCTGAGCCGTGCACCGAGAGCGGCCGTGGGAGGGATCCTGTCGGCCCCTGCAGAGTGAGGGGCAATCGCTGGACAATCCGTGTAAGGTAATTTTTTCTTTGCACTCGTATTATACACGTTACGTCAAGTTACGTTAAAAATAACAAAAATTGAAGTGTCCTAAATTTTAAAGCTCAGGGCCCTGCACATGAACATACGATTTTGATTTAATTACATCAGACACTGAAAAATAACTCGGTTCTTAATGTAAATTCAAGACAAAAACATGCTAAGCATAGCTTAGCCATACACACTGAAATTCATAATGACTTCGATTCATTATTTAAGGAGCGTTTTGGTGGGAGTACTGCAGTACTGAACTATCACTCAAAATTCTTCTATTTTGCAAAAGGAATTTTCGTAACAGCCTTGTTCTTACCTCTAACAAGTGCACCAACAACAGCAGTAGAACGAATATAAAAAATTTATCAAGGTTATAATGCGTCCCATTAATGCGTGAATAACTTCAATAACGTCCTCTTGCATAATTGTTTTACAAAAAAAATAGACCCATTGTAACTGGTGGGTAATGAACCTTCCCCTGTTTTATTTATTCTGTGTTTGAATTGTAGATATGAATACGGGAGTCCAGTCGTTAGTTCACTAACGCTTTGATTCTATTGTTCTCGACTATGGCAAGAAATCACCAGCCAAAGCCAGCCAATCAAGGCTTTGAAAAATGCGAGTATTGGCCACTGAATACGGACACCAAAGCCGATTTTTAGAATTATTCTCGGACACTAACGATCGGCGTCGAGCCTTCCTATCGTTCATCCAATAAAAATTTTCGCTAAAAATTATACATGCATCGAGCTAATACGATCAATGTCCACATGAACTGATGTCAGCTTTTCAGTCTATTGATAACTGGTGAGCAAAAGCGTCCTTTAAAATGGGATGACAATGATTCGGAACGATCGTTCAATAAAATGCAAATCATATTTTTTGCTAACTGGGCGATCTAATAGAGAAACTGAAAAAAGATTAGCATGCATATGGAACATTGAACAGTGACCTAATCTTTCTAGTTCGCTCATGTCGTTATCGTAATATACAATATAACGAAGTAAAACTTACGACAAAAATTTCGTTTACCCAAATCACCGAGTACAACTGCATCAATTCGAGGAAGTTGCGGAAATCGAAGTCAGATTTTCACGAGCCCTGAAAAAGCGGACGTAGTTTGAGGAATTCGACCATGAGACTTACAACCTGACCCCGAAATTCTTGTCTCCAATCTCAGGCTTTAATTAACGGAACACAACCAAAGTTACCGCGGTAAAAGCGTAAGGTCAACTCTAATTAGCGGCAAGTATTTCGAGTCGCATCGGACTAGGGCACGGACTCGGCACATCGAATGCTTGCGAAGGCACGGCCGTCGCCAAGTTCAGTATCTTTGGACAAAATATTTCTCGAAAAATGAGAGAATGCCTTGTTCCTTTTCTGAGATTCAGAACTAAATTTTGCAACAATCACAGGCAATTGTTCTGCTGTGCAAAGAGACCGGGTATAAATTTAAGACTAACCGTGGACCGGTACCCCTGAATCTCAGGGTACGTGTTGGAGAGACTTTTAGTCTTAAATCAAGAAGAAAAAATTAAAGACAAACTACGGGGCACGAGATACCCGAGGTAACAGGTCCTGAATTAAAAACAGCGACATATACTCAGAATTTATCGTCCGTTTAGCGACTCTCGTTAGGATACACAGATTTTAGGCTAAAAACGTTACAACTATTTCCTTAGTATACTATTATGTTAAACTATTAACGTATCTGACAAAGAACTAGGGCTGCAAACAAGTAAAAAGGCATGAGAAAAAAGAAAACAAGAACCATAAATTACCAAGTGAGTTGTACTGATTCCAGTCTAAATTAGTGTGTTTTTCTTAGAAATAAAAAATAAATAAAGATTACATGCTAGGAAATAATTTGAAATTGAAATAGGGTAATTGAAACAAGGAAATTACATTTTTGGAGGTAGTTTTAGGAAACATTTGCTCGGAATCTTTCCTGAAACCTTTAATGGTTAAATCCCATGGTTGTAATGAATAAAAATTAACAAAGTTTTGAGTTAAACAATAATCTTTGTCATCGACAGTTTTCTTGCTGAATTTTTGACGTCTTCATCAAGGACGTCATTCAACAACGTGCACTTTCACGATGATCAAAGCACTTCATACACAGCGTACAATTATGTATTTGTGTTCTCGCACAACACGTGCAATTTATACCCAACTTAGTTGATGCACATGCAAAATTTCACTAGCTCAGTACTAAGAATTACACCTCTCCACTAATTACTTATCTGCACGAATGAAAGTCGGCTGACTACCATTAGAGATTATAAAGAAGCAGCTTGATGCATTTCAGTCAGCTTGAGTCCCACATGAAGTGAGGCTTGGTGCATGCACATGACACCCCTGTACGCGTAGGAGTTATGGACAACAATCTACTTACCAGCGAGTCTTGTTGCTTCCCTATTATTGTGCTGCTCAATTCAACGAGTTAATTGGCACATTTCATTTGTGTTGGGAAGGCTTTTATGTACACGGCTTGATTAGGTTCTCGTCTGCTGAACGAGTCATTCAGTTCAGCTGTCGCTGAGGAAAAGACGTGCATCGCTGCAGCTCTGCCTGAAGCATCCTCAAGTCCTTGATCAACACGCAGTGTGGAAGAAATTAAATTCTTTTTAATCATCTCTGGAAATGAGAGGTTGTTTATGAATTTTAAACCAACTCATGAAGCTCTTTTCTGTTTCCTATAACTGATTTTCATTTATCTCATAGACTTTTTCATACCCTTGTAGGCTTCTTATTCCTGATATTTTCTAATAAAATTGCTCGTATACTTCGCTGTGGAAGCTTTTGGAGCTTATGGTAAGTACAAACAAAATTTCATTATATTTTTATTTGAAGAGGTATATGTATATACCGGATTTCTTACTTCTATGTGCTGCTGATTACTACCTACATCACCAGTAGTAGTAGTAATATAGATTGCAGTGTTTCAGTGATTCAGACTATGTCGCATCAATAGAAAAGGAACTACTAAGATAGGTTGTAGAAAACGGGGAAACAATGCACAAGGTGTGTAAAAGCACAGGATCCCCCGTGCATAGAAACAGTAAGTTAAAAAATAATAGGATGAAAAGACAAGATAGAGATAGCTAACAAAATGTGAAATTTAAAGTGGGCTCGCATGGCAGAAGTCCCGAAGGCCTATCTATAGCTGAGGTATCCTAATAATGGCGTGTGCCTCCATTATTTCCTGAAACCAGCATGCAGGGATACTTGCAGAATATGTGTATACCTCTGAAGGCCATTCATATCCAACATCCGCAGTCTGCGTCCATGTAGATTGCGTCACCGATAGTTTCATGACTTTAGTCAGACTTTTAAAGTCCCGCCACTGAAGAATGGGAATTAAGAACAAGAGTTCTGTCTATTCAGCTTGGTCCGGAACAGAATAACTTCGATATAAAACTGCAAGACTTTTTTGTACAGAGAAATTCTTTGATCATATTAGAGTAATGGCACCGCCTGAATGAGTTTACGGACTGCCGAAGATGGAAAACTCTGTTAATTCGATAGTACCAAAGTTGGCAAGCCTAAAGCACCTGCGTTCAATAAAGAACTTTGGCGTGCAAAAAACTTAAGTTGACACAAAGTTACGCGAGGCATTAACTATTTTCAGTTAAAAACAATGGGATCGAAGATCATGAATCTCTTTAATTCACAGGAAAAGTTTTCTAATCGCATTGGATGGACGTATTTAAGACTTTCGAAAAATTAATGAGGAAATTCGAAGTTATAGTGTTTTCGTTTTATTACTAGAATGAAGAGCATGGACAGTTTCATCTGAAAAATTCGAGGAATGATATAAGATACTTACCCCATTTACGAGCTTTTCTTTCGTTATATAAATAGGTATGCTCAGTATAGAAAAATAGTTCATGCAAAGTCACGAAAACGTATTATCACAATTTAACACTAGAAAGGAGAATCGATCAAAGTTATTTGTTGCGAAAATTGAAATCATACAGCCTGCTTCAATACAGTTGATTCAAAATGCTGCAGAATATTTTATTAACATTCTAATTTTTTTATCAAGATAAAAACATTAGTTTTTTGAGTTTCTGGTCATTTTGGACGAATGGATCATATTGACCCTTCCGTCCCTCTAGTGTTCATCGTTGATTCAATCACTCAGTGTATATTAAACGCTATGTGATATGTTTCCAATATTAATAACGAGCAACAATGAAGTATTTATTTGTCCGTTAGATCACATTTTGATGCTGATAATTCCATTATAGAACCGTCAAAAAGGCGATGTGCAAAAATTAAACACAAAATGCTTTTAAATCGAAAAGATTGCATAGCTTCACGACTTCAAAGATGCGCAAATCATAATAGTGTTCAGTTTGAACGTGTGAGCTTAGCAGAAAAATACGGTAATGTTATTCCTCATCAAATTTACAAACGAATTATGTTACATTTAATGATGATTTTACGATCAATCCTAGAGTGGTGACATTTTTACAACACTCCGGGAAGAAAAACTGTCCAGTAGGCTCACGTACTTAGTTTATGTTGGTCCCAATACTGTCCAGTAGCCTCACGTACTTAGTTTATGTTGGTCCCAAAACTGTCCAGTAGCCTCACGTGCTTAGTTTATGTTTGTCCCAAAACTAATACACTTTTGTGATTACTTTTGTGAAGCCCTTCGACCCAGTTTTCCTGTAGAGGGTCAAGATGACTCAGTTGATATTCTCTGATGCAACAACATTTCAATGATATTCTCGTGATAACTGGTTGTGTGGCTGCTGCATTTCTCGCTGTGTTGTGTTCGCCAAATTTGATGTTCAACAACTGCTGCTGTTTTATCGAACCTGCAGCAAGAGTTATGTGGCATTCCTCAGAAAATTTTAGGATGGTGTTAGGACTACCAATGCACAATTTTTTAGACAATTTTCGGCAAAAAATTAATATATTACAACCAGTCAAAACTGACCGGACTTACTATATTCATTCATAAAATGAATGGTAATTTCCCTAGTAAAGCAAGTAATGAATCACAAATGTTCCTCACCGTTACCTTTAAATCAATTATTCATTACCAGACTCTATTCACCAAAAATTTCGAATTCTCTCAAACGAGACATTTAATTTCCTTTAACCTTTTCAATCCCGTTGGGATAATGCATCCCACAGATTTTGTGTGAGAGTTCTGGGGTGCAATTGGCGCCTACCCCACATTTGTGACGTCACAGTACCTACGCTTCGCAAGTTAATTGCGGCCTCGTGTGAACTCTCAGCCAATTAGATCCCATTTTCATCAGTGGCGCAATGAATTTCTTATCACTTGTTATGCAAGCAAGCCTATTGTTCTCTATTATTCCAACGGGAGTGAAAGGGTTAAATTATGTATATTGATTTACGATACGACATTCAGTATCCTACCTATACAGAGTGTTCCAAAAAACTGTACCCCTTTTTTGAAAGCTTATATCTCCTATGAATATGCATGT
>VOMN01098942.1:0-10585 GCA_014899125.1 Orchestia grillus | reverse complement strand
ATATATATATCAAGTAGTCATGGGGGGTGAGTACAAGAGATTTATGGCGCACCTGAAACCGTATGACATAAAATTGATGCATGGTATGTAAAAGGTTGGCTGCCCCTGGGCTAGGTAGATAATCACAGAGAACTTTGTTCAGCAGACAATGTCAGCAGATGTCACCACCCTTGAATCTACATCAATGCCATTTATGACATAGCATGTGTGAGGAACTTAGCCATTTGATAACCACACCTCAGCGCTGCAATTGAGAGATAAGGAATCACTTTCAGAAATAAATTCAAACAACTCATATTCAAATATGTTTTTAGCACTTCCCTTGCAATGTGCACCACTGGGGGCTCATTTTACTCCACGGAAAACAACCATTGAAGAGAAAATATTGAGCTTAATGGTAGGTACACAGCTGAATGAATCATTAATATAATTTCAAATGATAGTGCATTAGTAATTATTCAGCAGGATAAGGTGCCTAAATTTTGTTCATTACTTACATCATCATCCTGAAGAGTAGGGTCCTGCTCTAAAGTGGTCATTTTGAAAAAATGTACTCTGAAAAAGCAACAGACTCATAAAATACAGGTCACTTTCAGCTTTATCAATGTTAAGAAAAAACTTCAACATCATTTAATGAATAACTTAATAATCAGGTAACAACAAAAGCATTTTAACACATGCATAAAAAGTAGGATGAACACAGTTGTGCTAATGGAAAAGCATAAAAAATTTGTTCAATTCCCACATAACCAATGAGTTTAGAAAAAATTCCATAATCAAAAAAATTATCTTATCATACACACATTCATTAGAGCTATATCACTTCAAATTTAATTACATTTTTCAATTTAAAGCTTCAGTTTGATAATCCCTGAGACCTTTTTCTACTAAGAAAAACAGTGAAATCTTAAGTGTTTACCAATACTTCAAAATAAAAAATAAACAAATACATGAAATTATGTTTTCACATACAATTAATTATATCTTTCTGGCTGTGTTTTACAGGTTTCCAACACAATACATAATACACTTCTGAAGTTTTAGTCCCACTTATTATTTTCTAAAAGTATAATTAAATATTAAATTTTCAAAAAATATTATGCTGATGCTGTTATACTTGTGCAAATAAGATTTCCAACTTCCAATTTGTTTTGAATGAATAGTAACTGCAAATGCCATCTAGCCAGAACTTCTACAATAAATGTCACCCTGAGCTTGGCACACATATTGAGGCCATGTTTTCACAAGTCAAGACTGTCAGTGTAATAACAGCTTATATTGTCAAATTAACTAAATTAACCTAACCCGACAACTTATTACAACAGAGAGAAAGCACTTAACAGTAAAAAGAAGTACAGAAAATTAGGAGCTAGGTTTTACAATATAACCTAATTTGTAACTATTTCTATTTGTAAACCTTTTGCAAGTTTAGTTAGATTATTGTACATGTAATAAAAGAGCCCAATTGCAAGAGATAAAAGTTATTATAGAATCATTAACATCTCAAAATATAATAATTTGATTTGGCTCACATTTTCACATTTGAAAAACTTAAATAAAAGTACACTAGAATAGTCACATGCAAAATGCTTTTGCCATGATGGTCCTAGAGTCATAATTACTTAAAATTATTAGGTCAATTGCATGTTTTCTGTGTCCAATGAGCAAGAAACCTTCCTTCAATTTATTATTAGGTACACAAATGAAAGCCTATTAGCTTGTGCTGAACTGCTAAATTCAAGTCTAAGTAATAGTATTACACAGTTAGAATACCTTTCCATTTATTTTTTAGTAAGCTTCAGAGTTTTATAAATACAATGGTAACATCATACCCAAAAACATTAAAAAGATAATAATGTGTCAAATGCCTATCGATTTCTACACACTAAATATAGAAGTGACATACAGGTACACATCTACTTTTCCCAGAGTAACTTATTATCCTTCAAAATGCTACAACCTAGTTTATAATCAAGCATTGTATTGAAGAAGTCCAAGCCAATAGCCTCGATTGATGGCTTTCTTCACGGTATGTTTAGAAGTACAGTATTATCTTCTCCAACTGCTCATTAGTTTATTGTAAATCAGAAGTGGTAAAATTGAACAGTTGCTGACAATACAGAAACGCCATCTTTCTCAATGATAATAAATGTCAGTCTTTGACACATGCACTAAGTTTAATGCAACTTCAAAGATTGAAATTGCAACTGGAGAATGACTTGGGCTATTGTGTTTGTTTCCTCTTTTTTAAGGTATAAATGTTACCCTAAACGAAAGTACGATGATAAGTATAATAATAATAATTTTTGATGTTCAAATTTTTGTACCCTGATGGCTTAACTTCAATAAATTAGATTTCATTCAATTTTTACGGGCTTCGTTAGTATTAAAACATGCAATATGGAATGCCATTGATAGACCTGATTTTTACTTCAAGAAGGCCTATTATACATGTGTCCAGATTTGCGTAGAAGAATTATGATTTGAATTAAACTTTTGAACTTAATAACCTTTATAGCAATAATAGAAGACAGAATGAAATATTTAACATCAATCTTTGATTATTAATTATCGTCCAGATTAGTTGTTCCAGCGTAGTGCTTCATTTGTTGATTTTGAACGCCTTACTATACAACGCAATAAGTTCCAGATTCTTATAAAATTTGTCTCTATTTAAAATTTTGCTTTCGACTGAACCTCCTGTAGTTTATTAGTAGAAGCATGTAAGGGTTCTAACACACTTTTTCCTTTTCTTCGTTTCAGTAGAAATCTTTTATGTGTGTGGACCTAATGGTGTTCTACGTCTGGGAGCATCGTCCAAGCTTGAAACCAAATTTTCTTCAAATTATTATGTGGGCCCACGAGGAACTTTTTCAACATTGGCTCACCGGACCTCAAAATTCTAATACCAAGATGAGTGTATGGCTTGACACAAAACTCAATGAAATTTCTTAAGATTGGAAAATTATAATATTATCTCTTTTTGAAACGCACAAAAAGCTCTCCTGCCCTGAATCTGTGTATGAAAAATTGAGTTTTAAAGTCCCGAAATTCTTTATTTAATCATTTTTTCAAGCGGAACTCGCTTATGCAACCCATTTCCTGAAGAAGCATAAGTTACCAAAAGGTATATACTTTGTATGTGACCGAGTTTGGAATAAACTATTTTTTTTTCTATCCCCAACCAAGAAAACTAACGTTAAGTTCAATATAGTCGTTTTTGTGATTGAAGTAACCAGAGTAATGAAATGTTTATTGATATATTTGCGCATTAACATTTTATGTTTCGAAAATCAACGAAGGTTTACAAATATACATGTAGCTTTTAAAAAAAAACTGTCAGGTTATATTAGAAGAGTTTCAAGAAACATTTTCTTTCACAAAATTTTGAAACGTGAATCTTATAAATTCTTCATGGCATATTTTTTGTGAGCAAACCGGTTTAAAGAGTTTCTGCTTACACAGATGGTGTACAATTTACGAATGAATATGAGTGAACTTGTTAATTTCATTTCAATTTAAATCCTAAAGTGAAAAGACGAGAAAATTTCATACACTTGTGTATTTGCTTCTTGTTGTGGAAAAATATTTTAATACAAAATTAATATCCACTAAATATTTTCGCCGCCTCCACCAGCGTACGTTTCAGTTACTCCAAGCCTGCTGAAGTTTTCCGTACGTCAGTGTTGGCCGAAATCAAACCTCACTCTAAGCTGTATACAAGTGATGTCTTTAATTTCGTGCCGTCTCAGTCTTCACGATAAGGTCCAGAAACAAATTCCCTCAATATCCTAGCATCGCAGAGACGCCAGAACTTCTGAGAGCTTTACTTTTCACCGCTAAACTCTTAGTAGGCCAGGAAACGGAAAATGATGTTTAATTTCTAGGCACAGTTGCTCTTAAAGATTAATTTGGCGGAAACGTTTTCATGTGTTATACTTTTGGGTACCATACCGGGTAAAGAAGCATTTTCGATGTCATGTCTTTTGTTGTTTGTCTGTTCCAAATTGATTATAACAACAGCAATGTAACGAATACACGTAATCATTAGAACTTTTACCGTTTCCACAATTGCTCAGTGGCTTTACAAACTTAACTACGGGAAGAGAACTGTAAAATTCAATGACTGGATGAGAAAAAAAGTAAGTAGGTTATGTAAAGATAAACACCGTACCTATATTGGATTGTAACCACGCTAGCGATGCGCTGCCGTCCGGTGCAACGTGTCGATGCTTCTTAGAGGTTTTCGGTGGAAACTTGAGCCAAACGTACAGATGTAACATCGTGCTTATTAATGCAAAGAGATGTAACAGCGTGCTTATGAAGTGCAAGGAGCTTCATTAATTGAGAAATTTCACAAAGGAAGAGACCGTTTATAATGATCGCTCATATAATAACACAAATAATCGGTGCGTGAGGTCTAGATAGAAAATTGAATATTGACGAACAGGAGGGATTACTAAATCAGTATAGATGTAAAGCTCGATCGAGAAAAACTAGTGAATGTTTTACTGGGATAGATAAGAAATGTAAAAACGGGAAGGGTTTAGTAGGAGGATGTTAAGCTCAAGGGACGATGCTCTGATTCCACGGACAGAGGGTGGGTCGGGGAGAAGAAGTTGGGGGAGCCATTAAGATGGAGGCAAGATAGCGCACGCCGCTCTCTGGAAGAACGTCGCAAACACGCACTTCAAGTTCGAGTGACGGGGCGACAGACAACCCAGGGCCCGACTTTCTTCGCCCTTCTGAGCTGAGAAGAGCGTTGCAGTAAGGAAGAGCCGCGATTGTAGCTCGGTTGGCCGCCCTTGCACCGACTGCCGGACTACAGGAGGATAATTGAAGTGCCCGGCGCTTGAGGTCACTGCAGATGTAGCAGCTTCAGCGGGGGGCAGCTCTCCAGGTGCTGATGGTAATCACTGAGTATACCGGCTTCATCGTCAAGAGATCTCTCGAGATAATGAAAATTTGGTCGACCTGGATTTCGTTCTATGGAAGACTTTTTATTCTGACTATGTATTTACCATCATAAGCCTTGAAAGAAATAGAAACATTTGATTTAAAATTTGGTAAGCTAATTTGAAGTATGCACAGTACATATTGAATCCCATTTAAGGGGTTGCTGAAATGACACGAAGATTCCACTGAACACGCGAACTGATTATTAAGCAAAACGGACAAATGATCAGTTTCTAATTGAGAATCTGAAATATGAACCAACGTGGAAGCATAATTTTATTTCATTTCAAGTAAACTAAGCGTTGGCTTCGTGAAAGAGGTTTTATCCCATTCAGTGAGTTCATAAATTAAAGCTTAGAAGTTTTATTTGACATTCATGCGATTTAATCTAGATGTTCCTAAATTATTTAATATAATATGCACCCTTTCAGCTGAGGCAGACTATTTTAAAAGCCAAACATACCGGGATGCCATTAAAGTAACGTCGAAAAAATACGAAAAGTATTCGAGGCTTTTCTGAATTAAATTTAGTTCTCATGCAAATCTCAAACTTAAAAACTTCGCTACTTGGACTAATTTTCTCTTCGATTGCTTGCAAAACTATTCTCTAAACTATAATGCTGTGTAGTACCTGCGGGTGATGGAACTTAACTCTACTTCAAGGATTTGGAAAAGTTTGCAATTCACTTAGGATGTGGCTCTAAGCCAGTAAAAAATACATGCAACTATTCTAGGTCATTATTTAAAATAGAAGATAGTAAATCCTTAAATCAAGGACCAAGACAAGTTTCTTATATTTTACTTGATACAAATAATTCCCACGTTTCAAAAGGTAACACTTATCAGTCGAGGTCACTTTTGATTGATTTTAAAGAAAGTTTTTGAACTTTTATAGGTTAGGTAGCTTGGATATGGGAAACACAATATTACAAATTGGGCCGTTGGTTCGGTGATAAGTTCATCGATTTGGAAGTAAAAGAACCTTAATATTTTAGTTTAGCTATAACGATGACTTGGTTAACCAAGGGCAAACCTTTGAATATAAGTTTAAACTTCAATATTTTATACTTTTTACACGAATAACTAATCCTTGACTGCATAATTAAGCATTTCAATAGATCATAAAGTCAAGTAACGAGTCAACAAGAACACCCTAACATTGCTAAAAATTGTGAAAAAGTTTATCAGGTAATCTTAGGATTGAGAATATATTTTTTTCATGAGTTAGAATTGACGACCCACATTTCACAGTTAGTGCAATGATTTCCTTACCTTTTGTGAAAGACTCGATAGATGATTATTAAAACAACTACCACAAGAAGTTCTCAAGTATGATTACATTGAGAAGTTTTTAAATGTGTTCTGTCTTATTACGTTAGTTCACTCTTATTAAAATTCTAATAATTAAAGGACGCTGTCTTACAAATAAAATCTAATACACTCCTAAATCATGCGTACCTAGCGTGTGTAACATATTTACCATTCACTTCAACGTGTATTGTTCTTCTTTCACTTTCTTTGACACACGTTTTTGCATCTTAATCATACCACAGCGGCCTCGAAAATACAAATTCAAAAGAACCAACCGGCCCTTCTTTTGAATATTTCATAGTATGACCCAGGCACCCTGGTCTTGGTGTCGCGGAAAAATCGCTAAGTTTTTGTTGAGCAAGTAGTATGGGGACGTGATCACGCGCGGCGAGACTGATCGTGTTGGTGCATCGCCGGCCGTCGATCACTGATTACGGTGATTACATTTTGACGACCATCCTCCAGTGCTGGAGGTGCGATGGCTTAAACTTCCAGGAGGCCCGTGCACACACAAGCTCGGGGACCTTTTTCTAAGGAGCTGAGCTACCCTCCCCCCACCACCTTCAATAAAGGGGAGGGGGAAGAAGGAGAGAAATCAAGTATAGTAAATGAATAAGCCTAAATACGAAATACAATTTTCAAATATTTTGTTTTCTTACTTGATGGTTAGATGAAACGACACAGATCATGTATTTTTCAAGTCCCTCTCATCAGATTTTGGCAATATTAATAATACTCGGAGGTAAGGTGAACCAACAGATAATCAGTGATCACACTAGCATATGCTAATGCTTGTGGTGTAAATATGTAATTATTAGAGCTACCAGTTCTGTCCATCTTAGGTTGTCAAGTAAATAATCTTATCTTCATATTTTGAAGACAAGAAGCGTTGATCTGTACATCGTTTGCATAATTGTGTAACATTTTCATATGAATATAGCTTTGCGTGGAAATTATTGAATAAAATGCACGATGAATGTGAAATCTGCTAGCCATTATTTTGAAACGAATAAATGATATCGAGATATTGGCTGGTCGATTAATTGGAAATCTTTTGCTTTCACGGTTCAAAATTTTGACATCAAATGATAATTTATAATCGAGAGTCATTTGGTTTTGTAGGTTGACGGGACTTAGACGTTGGTGAAAAAACGAGTCTTCCACAGTCAAAGTAAATATATTTGTACGATATTGTGCATTAATGAAAACGTCGGCATAATTTTCTACGTTTTTAATTAAGTGATTGAAGAGCTGTTTGACCTGTGTTGATTTAGCAAGATTATAGTTGCCTCGAATTCATGACGGTCAAGGCAGTTCTTGCGGTGTCGTTAGAAACAATAGTTTTAACACTTCATAATGCGTCCGGCGAATTGATGATTTCTGGAATTACAACAAACCTGGCACTTCTAACTACACTTACAAGCTTCTTTTCTGAACAAATAGCTCAAAAGTAATGCCAATCGAAGTCCCGGTCGGCTGACGTCGAGAATTTGCTCCCTTGAACAATCACATAGAACATGCAGGTAATTATTTGTGCGTAATTGTAGCAGTTGGATTTGGGGAATTTTTCAAAATAATAGCCAACATTTACCATAAATGTCACACTTTTGGTTTAAACATCCCTAAAATCAAGAGATTACTGGATATCTTATACTTGCTGACTGGGCTCCGGACATTTTACAGTGTAATCAGCTGTACTCAAAGTTCATGGAATCTCAAACTATCGAACGTCTGTCGAGTATGGAAAATAGAGTGTACGACATAAGTGCACAATGTGATAGTCTTCTGCACTGCCCAATGCTAGTTTCTTCCCAGATTAGGAAAGTTTTCCGTAATATGAAAGTTAGCTCGGGAAACAGTTTCTAGTTTCAATCAATTGGTCATCCTTCTTGAACGCCCATGTACCACGTACCGACCAGATACTCGTGTTGTACGGTGACAGCAATAGAAGGACTCAACCGCAGAGTGGTCGAGTTTCCATCTCCATAAGCATATTACTATAATGCATTATGCATATTACTGCCCGTGCGTACATCGCACGCATGCATATACGCATAGTCGGTTCCGTATATATACAAGCATGGGTCTGAAATACAAGTGCTTTCGTTCTTAAGAGTACGCGAAAACAAGGATTATTTTTGCATCGGTTTTACATGGTTCTTGAACGCACAGTTTCAAATACTTGCAGAAATGAGGTTCAGACTTAGAATCTTTCTGTACGTTAACATCTCATACGTGCACGAATTGGAAATTTTTGACGAAACCTCTTCCCTAGCCGTATACTTGTATGCATAACTGTTCATTTCCAACTGGCTGAACTAAGTTACACAAAAAAATGCAATATTACTAAGAAAAGCCTCTTAATTTAGATATTGATCGTATTATGCATTGAATTGTCAGAGAGAACAAAAAGGTGTTAACTTAAACATGGGCCCACAATAATCCGAAAAAACTTATTTCTCTGACATCAGGACCAAATAAATTTCTGTCATTTTTATTCCTAACACAAATTTTTAATTTTTCCAGCGCCGGGCTTCAACGGAATTGTTGATGAATGGTTGCGTACCTTTTTCTTTCGAATCTTTACAACAATATCATCTCTTACTTCATAAATGCTGAACAATATTCACAGACTGAAGTCGAGAAAAAACTTTGCATTTTAATGTCGATGTTTCTGGCCAAATTGATATTCTCGAAGATTCCTTGCTAACGCTCGAAGTCCGCCGCCTGTTTTCCTTAACTTCTTCTCTCTGTGAGACTGACATTATTGAGGCGTGACCAAATTTTTATACCCTCCGTATGCAGGCTGCCCGACGCACTTACTCAGGTGACTCAGTTCTTTAAATAATTCCGGAAAATGCGAGCACAAGTTTAGACTACAAGACATATTGGAGCGCCCACATCTCGCCGACCGCGTAGATCCCGGCCACCGGTTCTGAACGAAGCGCGTGAACCAAACGGGCCTTTGATGGTCTCTTTTACAAGCCTCTAGGTGAACCGTTAGCCAAGGACGAGTGCTATAATTTTATTTTATTTTGTTTCTAGGGTAATTTTTTAGCTGAAATCTATTGGTTGGTTTCATCAGAAGCTTCTTGCATATTAGAGATGAGAGTGAGCAAGTTCAAACCGCCTCTGAACTACAGCCACACAGTTTGATGCTCATTTCTTTTGAAGTTTTCGGACTGGACGGTCTCGGACTTAAGGCTTTTTCATTTATTCTATTTTTTGTTTCCTTTCCATGTTCATATCTACACTCGCCCTCCCGATCTTCGCCTTGTTCGTGTCATCTCCACGCAGCGAATGCTGGAGCCACAGGGCAAAATTTTTCAGATTATTTTGATCCTTTTCAGAGAGTTTCCATTACGAGTGTAAGGTATCCTTTATTTTGCTTTATTTCTAACTTAAAACCAGTTTGAAAATAGAATGTTAGTCCTGTGGGCTCCATAGTGTAGTGGTTAGCGTGATGGCCTCACAGCCGAAAGGACCAGAGTTCGAGCCTCGGCTCAGGTGGGGCTTTTCACGAGACCACTGAGCACTTCCCTTGGAAAAGGAAGGTTAAGCCATACATTCCTCACATTCCCCACCACACCAGTAGGTGTAAGGCATTTAAAACCCAACGGTAAAACGTGTTGGAATAAATAAAGGTTCTTTCCGCATCTCTTCTGTAACACTGGTTCCTTGTCAACTTCGTGGTACTGGAGTGTAATATTTTGACTTAAGTGTCACTATCGGTAAATATTTCACGAATACTGATGGACGAGATACAGATACACTTTCGATATTTAATTATTGTGTTTGGCTCATGAACTCCATAATCTTAACAATTCGTTCAACCTTCCTCACTAGGTAATTTTTTCATGCAAGTGTATGAGTAATTATAAATTTTCTTAAGTGACACAAATCGTACAAATAATTTTAACAAAAATAATTTAATTTAACAGTCACGCTCACATCAAGTCGATTGTGCTTCAGCCACTACAAAGAAACTTGATATTAGAAAAAAAGAACCTATATTAATTTCAACACGTTTTACCGTTGGGTTTTCAATGCCTTACAACTATTGGCGTGGTGAGAGTTGTAAGGAATGTGAGGTTTAAGCTTCCTTTTCCGAGGAAAGTACTCCCTGGTTACGTGAAATGCCTTGCCTGAGCCGATATTCGAATCCTGAACGTCCCAGCTGTGAAGCCATCACGCAACCAGTACGCCGTGGAGCCCACTTGGGGAAGATAACGCTTGGGTATAAATATACATATATATACATATATATATACATGTATACACACATATATATACATATATATACGTATATATATATATA
>VOMN01098939.1:0-41158 GCA_014899125.1 Orchestia grillus | reverse complement strand
ACAGGTTATCTCTCTTCTTCGATCGCAAGCAGTTCACCGAATACGAAAATAAAAAATTTCGGTTAATTTTTACAGTAGAACCTACATCAGAAAAACGTATTACATATGACTTCTCTAGTGTACTTTTGGTCGTTTATTATGAAACTGAACATGAAACTCGGCATAAATTAATTTATTTTGAGATACTGATTTTGAAGCAATTCTTATCAGCCATGATTGCGCTTCTAATTTTAGATATAGAATGACGCATTTTAACTTTGCCTAATCAAAATTAACTTAATATAACCTAATTAAATCCAGAAAATACCAAAGAGTTGCCAAAATTTCCTTCAAGTTCAGGCAACAACAGTTACAAAAAAATAGAATTTCCATTTTCCCCTTGCTAAAAGACATACATATTTCAGTAAAGAATTATACATGGAAAAAATATGCATCTGAATTAATATGGAGCAGATGATATTCTCAACATACACATATATGTACACTTATCTATTCTTAACCCTATGCTGCTTGGTGTGGCTCAAAAGTCAGTCATTAGTTTCAATTTTAAAATACTTAACAGGCTTAAATTCAATTTACCCTTCAATATCTAATAATGAATGAGATGCAAAGAGCACCTGTTACAGTTTAGCCCATCATGTTTTTCTTTATTTAAACATTCATGCAAACACCAAAAATGGGATGAGAAAAATTGAAGTACTTACAAAAAAGTACCATTCAGAGAAAAAATGAGTAAAAAATTTAAAGTTTTATCAAAATAGCTCTCAATAGTTAGACCTTGGACCCATAGCTTTAGGTGGGCTAATTATTATTCATTTAGGTTACAATTAACAGACTAAATTACACATAATGGTTCATATTTACTTTACTGCAGCCAACTGGAGAGAGGAAAAATGATGTAGGAAAAAATTAAATTTGATATACATAAACAAAATATATAATGTACTATACAACTTATTAATTTCATTGTTTATAATATTTTCTTCACTTTCAGATAACTATCTAGATATAGGTAGTATATATTTTTACTAAAGAATATACTTGAGTACACTTTTTCATTCAGAATTCCAGTTAATATTTACATCTAGACCCTCAATAGATATTCTGGCAAATCTTGGCATCTTTTCATTTAAAAATGGTAACTAAATAAAATTAAGTCAACCTAGGCTCTCAGCTCAGCATAGATTACATGCATATAAATATAATAGCACAATAATTTTGGCCCCTAGAAATGGTAATACATCATCAATATCTCAAAGTTTAATACTTTATAATGTATCACATGTTCAAATTAGTAATATAAGGGTCAACATATTCAAGAAAAGTGGCATGCCACACCTAGCCTAAGATACATCCACAGGTTCACATTCATTACTTCTCATTTCTGTACACAAAAACTTTTATGAGGATTCTTATATTCACTTTTACTATATTAAAATTTGCAACTTTCTGCTTCATTTTGAGTCAGTATTAATGAGGTGACATTAAAATTGGCAATAAAAGTGAAGTTCTAGATACATTTATTCGATCAGTAAAATCAAATAAAAAGTATTCATTCTATGATCATTGTGAAAAGTTATTGAATTCAACTAAGATGAATACGTTTTTGCTAATTACAAAGTTTCAAACCCAGGGCAGGACAAATTAGTAGATACACACACATACAATTTGAGAGATGCATAAATATTGCTCTGCAAGAACAACTAAATCCTTACTAATCAATACTTGCTAATGATCCGTAAAACTTCAATTTCCTCAAGTTAATGCAGATTTCCAAGTATCCTCATATTAATTCCATTAATAAATTTACAAGCAAACTATGCCAATTATTTGACTTTTGTATATAATTTTACCACTGAATAGTGAGCAATAATAAACTAAGTTTAAGATTAAGGTTGTAGTTAAGTTTAAAACAATTCAAAAATTCGATTTGAAGAAGTGAAACCATCTTGCAGACATTTACCTTTTAATAGTGTTGATTATGTTTTCTCTATCAATTGAAAAGTTTATTATCTATGAATAATTCATCAACAAGTGCATTTGTTAATTATTTTGAAACACTATGAGCTTATTATACCATCCACAATGAAAACGTTTCAAGTATTTTAAAAATACAATTTTTAGGGCTCCGACATTTACCTAAATAGGCTTAATATAAAATTCTTCTCATAGATATGTGTTCTATTTAATTTTATACATCAGAAACTACGCTGCAGCAACAAAGTAAAAAAATAATTTAAAAAAGCTAACAAGACACGGCGGAGACAACTTCATTCCTGGTACACCCATTTGCACCCATGAAACTTCGTCTTGGGGAGAGGAAAGCTGTCTGCCATCTCGTAAGGTCACAGGTCTTCGTGAGAAGAAAATCACTGGACCCGAGGACTTCTTCTTCTTCAGTTTAGTGAGGGTTCCGGTTCCAGTTGGAAAATGCACCTCAGGACTGGGTTGTTCTCTTCTCTTTGTTGGCCTGAAGGCAGACCTGAGAACTTATCAAGAGGCGCCAGCGATGTATGTCTTCAGAAGTTTTACACACTAATCTCCAGTGGGGAAAATCTATGAAACCGAAAAATCGTCGCACAAGTTCTCTAAAACACCGCTATGCAGACCCAAAAATTGCATTCAAAATTGAAACCAGACACAACGCAGGTACGCACTTTAATTTTTTTTATCTCACTATTGAAGTTTTTAGGTACAGGTCTTACCGTTCATTGTAAAAAAATTATTGAATTCGACGAAGACGAATACTTTTTGTAACAGGCATTAACACCACGCGTGCACATTCCCTAACGTCCTATGCAACACTGTAATTTTCAAATCTTGTCCTGCAGAGGCAAGAGGACAGATGTCAGATTTTAGTTCCGATGGAATTATATCAAAATCTATGTAATTTTCCCTCCACATTAAATACGATTTCGAAAGGATTTAAGGATTTCTCATGCATCTTATACATTGTGGTTAGGAAAATGAAGATACAAGGATTAATTCCGCAATAAGTTAAAGTCTCAAACCAAGAAATTTCTTGAGACAATGAAAATATCTGCCAAAATTATTTCCTAAACTCATGAAATAGATTACATAATTAGAGATAACAATGAATATTTATATCTTTATTCGTTAATAACTACTTTTAATATACTTTTTGAGAATCTACTAGATTCTGTTTGAAGGGTTTTTGATACTATCTGTAGTCTTGAAGGATGCTTGGAAAAGCGAGCGCTCTTTTCCTCTCTTCACCACCTGTTGAAAATTTCCCTCTTTTTTGAACTTCCTACTTCTAAAAAAAGCTCGCTCTTTTTCAAATCACACAATACAAAAATGAAAAACTGTACTTATGATTATGTTCTTATTCAAACAAAATAGTGCGCTTGCAGAGTTAGAGAAAATTAACTCTTTTGCCTGTTATCTAGACGAGCTCAACATTTGAAAATGGAAGAAGAAATCGTTGAAATGATTTAAGAAACTCCGTTTAGCATGTATAACGAAATGCAACTTTTGTCTCTACTTTTCATTTTAGAATAATTAAGATGCGCTGTTTTGGCTACACGACTTACTATACATAATTACGAAGAATTCAAAAGCGCAAGTTCAATACGAAGACCATACTTGCCCGATTTATCAAACGCCAGCACTGTCTGCTATCGGTACATTTCTCACAAATAAAAGTTGTTGACCAAAAACCTACAGGCTTGAGCTAACTAGTACCTCAAACCGAACTCTGTAGTCAGAATGATGCATGTACATAAATAAGTTCCATTTATTTACCTCGGCTAGTTCAGTTGGCAATACGAAGCAACAACGCATTTCCGAGCACATATGTTATTTTTCTGCAAACAACATACTAGGAAATTAGGAAACTTCTTATGGAAGTTGTTTGCATGGAGAAGATATGCAGTAGCGTAATATGCAAAAATGTCTTGACTTTCATAGTTTACTTTAACACAGGTTGTAAATGCAAAGAATGATAAAATATTATCGATAAATCTAGACGACTAAGCAGCATATGTAGGTTTCCTTGCAGCCTAGCAGTTTTCAGTTCAAAAACATCTAGAAAAGGATATTACCGTTAGAAAATCGGCTTACAATATATCAACATAATTAACTTACCTTGGCTATCATCATACCATGAAATATGGACTGGTTCCGTGAATGCCTTGTATTGGTAGGTGCATACATTTATATACGCGTAGTTGCGCCACGGTTAGAATAACTGCGAAAATGTAAAGAAAACCAGAAAAGTAAACTCCTCCGTTTCGTAGAAGATTATTGCCAAAAAAAAACTCAATTTGATTCTTCTTTAAATATATTACATTACAATAAACTAATACCATTGACTCACCTGACTTCTCCAATCTTCAATAAAACATCTGGGTATGTACGTACTAAGTTTTGTCGAATTTCAATATATGATATGCCAGTAATGAAGAGGGCATACTTTACCGATTTTTGATAAAAAATCTTATACGTGTTTGTCCAAATAATGGCTTTTACTTAATAATTTTGCATTCTAACTGGTTTTCAAACAATAAATGCATTTTAAATTGATTTCACGTTGAACAGAGGTAGAAATCTTACTTTTGTGAGAGCAAATTGAAATTGAAATATCTGGGAAGAGGGCACAGTGCCGAACAAAAAGACAATTCAATGATTTAACGCTGATGACGGCATGTATTTAAAGAGGTTATATGTGCTGTCTGTTAGAAAAAATCAAGTGGGTGGCGGATTATGAGTATTATCACAGAACACTCGCGGAATGCAAGTGATCTGTTGTACCAAGACAAGTGTGGCTGCAACGCCATTTTCACGGCACATGTTGTGCTGAGGGTGGCAGGTCGACAGGATGCTATGACCAGGTTTTGTGATACTTGATGTTACACATATGCTAACTATATACTACATAAGTTTGAAAAACGATTTTGACAGTTTGATATTCCTTTTCCTATCGAAATTCTTGTCTACCTTCTCTTAAAAATGGGTAAAGCAACAGACATATCGTCTAAAAAGAAAGGCGAAATTTATACGTCACTGAGAAAACCGATTACTCTCATGGAAAGATAGCTTAAAGAATAACAGGGAACAGAAAATTTGCAATTTCATTGACGTAGCTCAAATAATATATGACCACCCTTTTTAAAACTTTTATAATCTCGCGTGGAAAGAACTCATTAGCCGGCTGTGCTACGGCAATGAAAAATATTGCAAATAAAATAAATTAATATATCTCGGTTCGACAGCCTTCAAAGCTGTAGTTTCGAAAAGATATGTATTCACATTTTTAATTTATATCTTCATAAAAAAGCATAAAATATTTACACGGCAATTGTTTTAAATAATTCGTGCAAGGTGTGTTCAAGAAGTACCCGACCCTAATTTTTATGCGTAAAAGCGGTAAAACCAATAAAGCTGGAGTAGCACTTGCCTTGGTGCACTAAATTCCTAATTCCTACCGCTTTTACTAAAATTTCTCCTGCCTGCAGAAGCCGTCAGTTGCTGGCAGATAGCCGATGAGGAAGAAAATAAAAAGTATCAGAGTGTTTTTGCGTTTGACAAATGGAAAAAGACAACATTACTGAATTAAACAACAGGGTCGCGGAATCACCTAAATGAAGCTGGATCTTTGAATAATTGGAGAGCTAGCACGTAAGGTAAGCATCAGCTTGGGTTAGATTATACCATTGTAACTAGGAATTAATCCTTTTTAATGAAGCTTCAGTTGAAATAGTAACGACCTCCACTCTTCGGAGATGCAGAACACGCTCCTGGCTGAGAACAGCAACCCCAAAATTTTTAATTTTTTAACAGAAATTTCCGGTCATTTACAGCAAAATATACTCCCTCAACATTGTCTCCTAGCGACAGAGAGTTCCTGCCAGCCAAAGTCGAGTCGTGCATTAGGCTCACCCGATGCAGGAGTGCTTGACCACGTTCCATTTGTGGGTGCACGAAAAAAATATCGTGATACTTTTTGAACGCCTTGAAAACTTCGAATCAGCCAACTTGCAGAGGTCAAAGAAGTAATGCACTGAATTCGTAACAGGCAGCAAAGAGACGACTTTTTTATGATATATTTGATGTTCAACTGTTATTTGCGCATTTGACGGGATCATCTGAGCGAGGTTCCACACACACATAAAGTCAAGTCCACAACGGAGGAAGGAGACTGCTAATGATTTCGAGAGCATGATACGTCAACTGCAGCTGACATGAACACAGGTAGAGCGAAATGAATCCTTGCTTCCGCCAGAGGGTGCTGTTCAAAGCTGCCTGTAAAAATTGTAAAACACGACAAACTGAATGAAAAAACACTACATTAAAAATCATCAGAATACAGCGTGAATTATCAGTTTTAAATCAGGGATGAAATTGAGAGAAAAGCGCACATTGTTGTTCAAGAATCATTTACTTTGATTTAAACTTCTACCATCATAACCACAATGAAAACCATTCTGTGCAGAATGTTTTTCCTTAGTACGACAATACAGAATAACACATGCTGGGAAAATGTTCAACCCTTTTGGAAATACAAGGGCACATAAGTCGCATTTCATTTTTGCTTCAATATTATGCCTACACATTTTCATGGCCGGAGAACTATCTGGACTTTCTTGGAAAGCACTTAATGGGTTAAAAACCTCGTACAGCGTACAAGGCACCGGTACATGTAATTGCAAGTGCAATGTAAACATAACTACAGAAACGAACACAGAGCGGCAGACTCCTTCAAAAGCAATCAAAAGAAGGCCCGTACCATATTGCGTGCTCAAACACCATTGCATGTAACTGAGTGCATGACAAGCGGAAATTATTACAATTAAAGGTTGTATCTCCCAAATCTGGATTATATCACTCACAAACGCTTGTTTTTTCACGTATTTTTTGTACTCGTAGAAGCTGTAACGGAATAAAGTACTGTTAAAGAGAAAAAAATTTTCAATATAAAATTCAAGTTATGCTTTGCAATTCATTCTGCCGAATAAAAGGGAACAGCAGTGGCGTTCTCCAAGTACTGAACACAATTTTTATAATTTAGTATTTAGAATTCTTCCTTATCGACATGGCCTACAACGGTAGCAAGCTCGCCAAAAACTTGAGCTTTAAGAACTGAAGCTTTTACTTGAATAATTGCTGCAGACACATTATCAATTTGAGTTTAAACAACGTAAATCACTGCAACTGGTCCAAAGAAACAAAATTCCCGAAGAAATTGGAGCTGCAGTTGACGCAGGCATCAACGGACTAAAACGGGGAAGAAGTCTAATAACGGCGTGGCGTGTCGAAAGACAACATCGCACGTATTAAAAAACTTGAAGCATTTATTTGCCCAAAAGAGAGATCTAGCTGTAATTTGTGGGATCACACTCTGAGATTGATTGAATATATTCAGGTACCCAAACTGTTCTGAAGTCCGTTGGGACGAGGTCCGCTGATGCGAGTGTCAACTGTACGATGTTTCACTTGAGCCGATAGGAAAGAAAATTTCAAAACCTATNAAAAAAAAAAAATAGAGGTCAAAGTAATTTTATCGAAAAGATATGCAGCCCTTTTTTGCTTGTTTTTCTCTTTAGCATGAAGTTCGAGCCAGAGTAAGACTTTCGATAGCCTTGAGATCTGCAAAAATTAAGTGCCGAGTCTCTGGTATCATCTCAAAATTCACTTTGTTGTCCAAAATTCGTTCCGGAAACACCGTTGGAATTATTACGCTTAGAGAACACAAAATTAAGCGCGATATTTTGTTCTTCAGAAAGTTGTGATAAAATGAATGCAAATGAAAAATAACACACTCGAGATGCTGTTTAGTAACAGCGAATGAGACGCGCACTGGAACCTCGATTCCAATACGGAATGAACTATGAATAATCCAGAACATTCCCCACGAAAATCAGTTTCTTACACCGAAGGAAATTAAAATCGAAAAACTATCCGACATCCCTAAAGGGTACGCGCTCTACTTACCAATGAAGAAGAAAATGAAACTTAAACTTTACGCGAAAGTATACAAACTTAGATAAAAGTTGCATCTGCACATTACGTGTTGGGACTGCGGAGTACAGTTCAAACGGAAGGCACAAGAACTAAATATTACACAAGGTCATCGAGAAAAGACGATGGTTCATTCGGCTGGTTGTCAAAACACAGGCCCTCAACAGATGAGCGGTACAAACGCACCGTGTAACTCTTTGGAAAATATTATTGCAATCTATATATTAATACGCTTGTACGTACGTACCGTTCCGTCACGCTGCGCAACTTTTCAATTGAAATTTCAGGTCTCGAGCCAAGTATCCTGTATACGGGTTGCATGTTTTGCTATAAAAAGCCAGTCTTCGAGGCACATTTTCAGTTTTCCCAATAGAGTTCAGACTACTCGCATCATCAAGAAGAAAATTGCCTCTAAGACTCCTTGGAGGCACTTGAGAGGACGCCTTCTCATGGGCCGGTTTACCTAAAGTTTGTCTAAATTTCCGTGAAATTTTCATGGGTGCTGCTAGTTATTATTGGTATTATTATTTCGCAACTTTTACCATTGCGGCATCCTTGGGCGATGCCAACAGTGAAGCTCAGTGGTTCTGGTGGACAGCACCAGAAAGATAACATTCAGAATTGTCACAGGCAGCTTTATGAAGTATCGATGAGGGCGTGAATTGATCAGCTACAATTGTCTTAAAACCCTAAAAATGGCCAAAAATTAAAAACAGATAATCAATATAAAGTTAATCATTAAAAATTGAAACATGTTTACAAGCAGCCATGATACTAATTAGGGAGAGATAATATTTACACGCATAACCAACGCAGTTAGCAATTCTCACGCAGTATTACCAGTTCTGAAAAATTGAGGCACCCTTCAATTCAGTCCTGCACCCGCACAGTAGCTAAGGTATCACAAAATTAAGAACTATGCAAACCACACAATTAGGGAAAATCCATACCAAAATTAAAGGAGAAAAGATCAAGCAAAGCAACAAGATAAAAACATATTTGTTGTAACAAACGTTAGTTTCAAATAAAGAAGTGTACCTACATGAAATAAATACGGTGAAAAAAAGTCGGTGTCAATCAAGCAACCTCGACCTTCTATCATTGCCTTCAAATTCAAACGCCGAGTGCCTTAATATAAAGCACTTGGCCGACTGTACTACACAAAAGGCGGCTACGAACTGACAACAGCAACATAGGAATTAAAGCTGTAAACTGAGGGGCGGAGGGAAGGAGGTTCATGGGGAGACGGTGAAAGGATCACCTACACCGTAGCAAGACTCCATGCTTGACAGAAAATGTTAAATTTAAATCGGCAAAACGAAAATATAAGTTACGAAAAAGAAGGTTAAGGGTAAGAAGTTAAAACGCATTGCACACAGAAATCTGGATTTCAAAAAGTTTACCGTCAGGTTCTAACGCAGGAATTCGATGCATTGATGCACACAAAAACGAAGTTTTCATCAATCTTCTCAGTAAACAGAAAATCAGCAAAAGAAATAACCTACATCACTTGCTCCAGCTCACACAGCCTCGCTCGACTTGAATACATCGCCTTAACGAAGACCCTTCAGCGCTCTTCCTCTTAACAATAACATTCTCTCAAAATGTACAGCCAAATTCTGTTATAATTTACTCGAGTCACAAGCACAGAACCTGAGAACAGTTTTAAGAGAGTGCAAGAGAAACGCACCTTGTACCACTAATACCCTCCCCTGTACGCTCATCAACCGGACCTTTTGGCATCAGTGGTGGTTAAACAAATATCTATCTATCTATCTATCATCAACCGGATCACGGCTTCCCAGCCCAGCAAAGAAACATGGTCGGCGAAATACTACCGAGCAACGCTGAATCCATGCTGCCCGAAAGATTTTTGAGACACAGATATTGCTGGTGTTTTCATACGTGGAGAGCTACTTACGGAGCGCTGAGATGAACATCAGTACAATTTGATAGAATTATTTGAGCGTACATACGTAAAAACTTCATTGCTCAAAGTGTTCAGACACATACAGTCTCTTCATAATCCAACTATTAAATGCAGTTTAATGGAAGACTGCGAAGTAAATGAGGTTTACAATCATTTGGTGAATTACACCTCCCAGGAAGTACAATAAAAATGGAATTAATATAACATATTAACAAAAAGTTAACACCCTCAACATTTCGCGAGTCTCATTCTAACGAAGTCAAAAGTACAGAGTCACCCAACAAGACCTCAACGAAAATGAAAAATCAACAGTAATAAATCCAGTCTCCGTACGTGCCACCATATTTGCACACCAAATCTCCGTATTATTTTTCACCGAAGTCGAGTACATTCTCTATATTATGCCACTTCAGTTCCGTCATTCGGCGGCTTTAGAAGGTACAAGCATTGTGAAATTTCAACCAAATAAAGGCTGGCGATAACATGCAAACACTTGATAAAAACTACACACCACAGGATTCGGTTGGTAGAGAAATGACCCAGCAGCAGCGGCAGTAGCAGGCCACAATAATGAGGCAAAAGCACGCCCTCTTCCAGTGTGACTGACCACCTCGTAAATGACAAACATTCGCTAAAATTAATCTCTTCATTTTCGGCTTGCAAAAGTGGTTTCCACTTACATTAATCGTAGCATTTTCATTGAAATGAAAGGTTTACAGACTTCACTTCAAGGTGCTCGCGTCTCACACTCTGTAGAACTCTGCTACGAAAGGTTTTCATGCTTCTACCTGACTTGGAAAACAAGCGATGATGGTCTCGAACCACCCATCTCCGGAGTAAGGGACTCGGATCTGTACCATAAATAGATCATAAAAACACATCCAAGGGCGGATAGTCAGCATTCACCACAAGATAATCGTCAATCAGAAAATGTTGCTGGCAGTAGGAGTGAGACAATTACACCTGCTTCGTCACACTTCTACCAAGCTATCTTCACACGCCCAGCGAAGAAGAGACTAACTAAATAAAGTCAAAACATCACTTCAAGACAAAAGCGAAATGCATACTGTACTAGATTTTGAGAAGTTAATGATGTTATTAAACCACGACCAGAAAATGCCTTCAAGGCTTTCTAAAAGCATTGCATTCGTAGCTTGGCACGGGATGCAGAGTGGTTATGTGACTAGCTACGTTATTTATTTGAAGATTGAACGTCTCTGGAACTAATCGAGATACGAACACTTGATGTACACTTGACTGCAACACCGCGCACGAGAAGTACAATGTAATTCGCATGCAGAGCTAAATGCTGACTGGTCTCCGGGGCGCCAGCTCGGCGGGCCAAGACCGACGCGAGGGACCCTGAAAGTCCTGTGCAATATAAACTTTAGAGGTGAAGAAGCAACTACGACGAGACAGCCGAGTTCGTGGAGCTGATCCACTGCATCAATGAAGCCTTCCGCGGCCAGGACGAGTAAACACGTTTTTACCCAACTCGAAGTCTTCAAAAATGAACAAGTAAACTTGTTAAATGTTCAATTGAAAACAAAAACTTGACACGAGTTAAATCGTCTTTTCTCTAGCTCTCTCGATACAAATCGACCGTTTCCGAGTGTACTCACATGTACCTCGAGCAAATAAAGTCTTCTCAAAATCGTGCGTTTTAAGTAAAAAACCTACCGTGGAAGGGTGTAAACGAAGCGAATAGAATACTTTTTAACTACGGATAGCGGTCTGCTTTACTTAGTGACTCACACTTCCTATGCGCTATGAGCAGCAAAATCCAACATGAACTACGATAAATAAGGATGACTGATGAAGCAACGTCTACAAAACTTGGACGCCGTGGCTATTCCCCTGAACACGGCCAGTTGAAAACCTCAAAGTGCTGGAGCTTTTATCGACCAAAAGGACCCCGCCCGGCCCCGTTTGATGAAGCAGTAGCTTGTTTTCCCTACAAAGCTGAATGCAGCCCAATCGGAAAATTTACTTGTCGGCATAGGACAATGACTTCCAATTGAAAAGCAACTGCCAACCAATCTAGGGTGGAGTAACACACCGCATAGATTGAAAAATCAACACCAACTCATACGACGACGAGTTCAAAACGAACGTAAGACTCTGGATTCTCGAGACGCACGTTCTTGTGACCACAAAACGATAGGGCTGTTCCTATACCCTCACTGAATGACAACCCAACAAGACAGGAGTTTGACTAACACAGCACAAGTTCCCTAGCATTTGGCACTAAGGTGAGCCCCTGCCCTCACGGCGCGCACGCCGCTCAGTGGTGCTTGGTCTTCAGCTTGCCGTTCGAGACGCTCACGGAAGATGACTGGAGCAGGAACGACTGGATCAGTGGCATTTGCTGCACATTAAACAACAATAATAATAATTATTCGTTTAAAGCTCCCTAGCAACAAGGGATGCGATCTCGTTAGGGAGATGAGAGGAGACCATTTAGAATGAGCTAAAGAGGTCGATGCACAAGGTATGTTCCCACCCATGATCCCTTGTGCATTGAACAAGTTAAAAATAAAAAACAAAAAAAGACCAAGAAAAAATAGCTAAAGTGTGAAAATTGAAGTAAGTAAAATAAGTAAGAAAGAGAGCTCCCGAAGGCCTATATATGGCTCACGTAATCTAACAATGTCCCCACGGGGACGCCAGTCCTCATAGCGGGTAGAATACGATGGACAAACAAATCCTATGCTACATGAGGAATACACGAACAACAAGTGTATTATGGACGCTTCTTCAATCCGTTAGGTGTCGGAATAACGTCAGAAAAAAATATAAAATTTCTTACATCATGCAGAACTTTTGAAAACATAACATTTTTATAAAGGTTACGTGCGGTACACACACTAACTGACTCTCCGATGAAGGTCGACTAATATCATGAGAAGCTAGATAAAAAAAACTCGCACAGCAAAAACTTCTGATCTACCTTTTTGCTACCTGAGACTGGCCTCCTCAGTCATCGAAAACCAGTAACGCGTGCCTTCTTTATGGCTGATCTCCTCAGTTACGCATCACTGGTGATCGCTTTCGATGGCTAAGGAGATCAGCTCCATACATCAAAAGGGTTAATAAAGCAAAGCTAATATGACCAGATGAAGCCAAATATGTCGTTAATATAAATTTGACCAAAGTACCACAAAAAAAACGCCAAAAATCCTACCTGCAACAAGAGGTAGACGACGCCGAGGTAGGAGAGGATGAACATGGACAGGAAGAAGTCGAAGGTGGCAGGTTTGATGGCGTAAGCGGTCATGGTGCCGCCCGTGTTGTCGTGGAAGCCAAAATCAGGGTCCCGCTTGTCTGGTCTCAAGTCCGAGAGTTTGGCCTCCACAGTGTACCTGAGCACACCATTTAGGATGAGATTCCGCCGAATCAATTCCTATTAGAATTATTTTTCTCATCAAAGAATAGGGTACCACAAAGAAAATAAGAACAATTCACGCGGCAAATTAAGTCTTCGCAACAAAACTCTTCACACCACGCGCGTAAACACTCCCAAAACTGAAGTACTTGAAATTCCTTTTCGTGTTTACACTAGAAAAGCAGAGACGAGCAAACTTAGTTACAAAGGCAGCAGAATGTAAAGTAATTGAACGCGTACGTGCAGAGACAACCTGCTTCAGGTCTCGTGTAGAGTAGAGCGGTAGAACGAGCAAAACTAACCTGTTCAAGGTCTCGTAGAGAGCTCTAATTGAACGAGCAGAACTAACCTGTTCAAGGTCTCGTAGAGAGCTCTAATCAGGGGATGCGACTTGGCCGGCTGTAGCAGCTGCGTGGACCGCGGTTGCGAGGCCAGCATCGACAGCCAGTACATGACGCTGCTGCTGCTCACACTCTGGGGTACAAAACATCTTACTCAAATGATGCTTAAAAAATACGAAGCGCGTGTTCTATTTTACTAGATCAGAAACTTTGTGTTTCACTTTTTGCAGCGAGGTAATTTTTCAAAGGAGTTTCGAGAAGGTGGCAGCCTTTGATATTAAATTAATTTCATGTACGTCAACAAATACATTTGAAAATTCCTCACAGTACGAATGCTGAATGTAAATTGACGTACATAAAAATAAACCCATGCAACTGCTTAAAAAGAGTCAGACTGCATTACACAAATAACAAGCTCACACCAAATAATGAAAAATTGCTCACAAAATCGATCTCAACGTCAGACCCAAAGCATAATCGAGCACCTGATGAACAGCGACAACACCTTATCCCCCCTAAAATTAACTGTAGTTCAAATTAATCAGAGAAAAGAAAACTCTTAAGCGCACCAGCGTGTCAGGCATCTGAGCGAGCATGTCTTGAGGCGCTGCACCGCCATAGATGGTGCGCAGCAGAGCAGTGTGCAGCACGGCGGTGTGCAGCACCAGCCGCGAGCTGTTGACCGACGCCAGGGTGTCCGTGATGCTGCCTCGCTCGGTGCCATCGCCATTCTGGAGGCAAGGCGCACATTACAACCTCGTGTGAAGGACTCAATTGTCCTGTTACATTAATTAATCGGCTATAGCTGGCGTTTATCTTCCAGAATCCCGAGCGATGAGCAAAAATAATCTGTGAGTAAAAATAGGAAACTGGCTGAAATGGGGCATTAATTTGTAAGGACTCGCGGGACACAAATGAGCCAGACTCATTACGCAATATGAATGAAAATTTCTCAATACGAAAATTTATTTAAAATAGAAGAACAAAATGTGGCTTGCATTATAGCAGTGATTTGGGAGCTGCATAAATGATCTAATGACTCTTGTAACAATTCATTATATCGATGACTAGTTGTAGTAGGGTCTTTCAATTCTGGCGCTGATGAACCGAAATTCAATCAATGAGGCTCAGAGGCTCATTCCTGCCGGACAATGTTACACTTTGACAGTTTCACATATAACTCATACTTTCATCCCAACAAAATTCCCATCCCTGACGTGGGAGGCACAAAAATTGGCCCTTGACGACTAGCGAATGGCTCACAGGCAAAGCAGAGAGGGTGGCGGCAGGTAGTTTTTTGATGCTGTAGAGATGGTGCTGCCACGGCTGCCTCGGATTCACCAGGTCGATCTTCCTGTGCACGAGCTGCACCGGCACTCCGTACTCCTCTCCTGCTGCCAACAGACGCTGCACACGCAACAGAGTGAGATAGTCGTAGTTTGTTGCCACTAAAATGTATCTAACGGCCACCCATTTTGAATACCGATTTCGGAACGACTCTGAACTTCAAAACTTTTTCAACAGAAGAAATGACAGTAGTTGTAAATTAAAATTAAGCAAAGGTAACGAATCAATCGAGCTTCACACTAAAGACTCGCACAACTCTCTTTTATGACCTGAAACTCGCAAGCACTACATTTGACCAGCCACCTATCACCACCATCACCACCACCACCCCAGGCCGCACCTGGTAGAAGGCGTGAATGAGCGTGCCGTTCTTAGGAGGCCTGGAGACGTGGAGGTGCAGCG
This sequence comes from Orchestia grillus, assembly GCA_014899125.1. Lineage (NCBI taxonomy): Eukaryota > Metazoa > Arthropoda > Malacostraca > Amphipoda > Talitridae > Orchestia > Orchestia grillus. Next base: position 25,773 of record VOMN01098939.1, on the reverse strand, counting down.
CCTCTGTCGCCGTGAGGGAGTCCAGGCACAGCACCAGCGTGGGGCGTCCGTCCCCGAGCATGCTGGTGTCGCCTCCTTCAAGATCATCTAAGAAGCGCTTAGTGCCCTGCGAAATCATGTTCAATTTTATATGACTCTTCCTATTATAAACGTGTACCAATTCAAAATTTGAAATGTTTCTTTATCGCTGTGCTAGACCTGTAACAATCTACGGAATATGCTACGGAGTCCTCATTATTAGAAAACGTATACATTCATCTACATAACTCAAGAACAGTGACCCAAAAGGTCACGAGCGATTTGGCCAATTTCTATATATACTAGGTCGGTCTATGACATAATATAGAACATCAATGGTAATAAATCTGCGACTACCCTGACCTTTATTACGAACGATTTCTCACCCTTCTCATGGCATGCAGAGAGCATAACTGTTCGTTCAAATACAACAGTACTTGCATAATAGAAATGTAAAATAAATTACTTTTGCTGAAAAATTTTATCAGAATTTTTTAACGTTAAATAAAAACGTTAAAAAACTATTGGACTTGCTATTGTACTGCATTACATGAAATGATATCCCTGTAATGAAATAATTAAGTCATACGCTTCAAGTCAAGTGACACTACCACAAAAATATTTTATTCATTTCAGAAACAGGTCATAAAATTTTTAGGAATTTTTACGCAATCGGCGACTAAAATGAAGAAAAGAAACAAATTTATACTGTACTTCAAAACCTTTAACCAGGCATGCAGTTCATGCACCTACCTCCTACCTAGAAGCTGAGCTACAAAGCCTACAACACAACCTACAAAACATCAGGGTTTGTAGTCTACAACACAACCTACGCGACATTGATAACTGTAGTCCACAGTACAACCTGCCACAAATTGAAACTTGTAATCCAAAGCACCAACTGCCAGACATCGAAGCTTATAGTCTTCAACACAAAATACTGATGAGACATCGAGATCTGTAGTCTACAGCACTACCTACGAGACATCGAGGCATGTAGTCTGCTGCACCACCTACGAGACATCGAGGCCTGTAGTCTGCTGCACCACCTACGAGACATCGAGATCTGTAGTCTACAGCACCACCTACGAGACATCGAGATCTGTAGTCTGCAGCACCACCTACGAGACATCGAGGTCTGTAGTCTGCAGCACCACCTACCTTTGAATTGAGACATGTAGTCTGCAGCACCACCTACCTGTGAATTGAGACCTGTAGTCTGCAGCAGCACCTACCTGTGAATTGAGACCTGTAGTCTGCAGCACCACCTACCTGTGAATTGAGACCTGTAGTCTGCAGCACCACCTACCTGTAATTGAGACCTGTAGTCTGCACCACCACTCACCTGGTAGTTCAGGAAGCCGCCACCAGGCATGAGGAAGAACACATTGGCGTGAGGATGAGTGTGCTGCGACTTGTACAGCCTTGACAGAAGTCGAGCAATTTCAAGCAACGCTGCAACTCCAGAACCGTTGCTATCCGCCCCAAAAGAGAGCTCCTGTAGTGGAAGCATTTTATCAACATTTATTACTACAGTGACTGTTATTCAGCTTTAAATATCAATTGTTATTCTATGTACTGTAGCTTTCATTGTTGGCGTGAAAAATTTTCCTCTTAGTACAAGCGAGAGACGAAGAGCATCTAAATTGAACAAATCTAAATCCATAAAAGGTTTAATAATTCAAATGAATGCAACTCACTCTTTATCTGAGTGAGCGTGAGCGGTGACAAGCTGTGTTTGAATGGCATGTCGTAGATAGAAATCAACGCACATCATGTTTACATCCTCATACGAATTGTATGATTCGAATATGATAATAGGTATATGGATACCAAAAAAATCATTCATTGCAGATGAGACTTTAACTGTGCGTAAGTTCTGGAAGAATGTTCCACTGGTACGTTAATTCAATTCGCCTCAGAATGGTACTTAAGATTGCTTAAAATGATAAAAAATAAAAATTTTGAGTGCTTACAATAACACTTGCTTGGCCATGCTAATTGAATGAATTTCAGATTCAACTATGACAAACTTCCAAAAGGTAATCCAAAGAGCTTTGCATGAAAACTATAGTTACTCAGTGGCATAAACACACACATCACAGGGGAAAGGACTCACAGGAGCAGCTCCGAAGGCATCGTAGTGGGCCACGAGGGCGATGGAAGGAACCTTGTCTTCTGCCCCCAGGCCGTTGAGTTGCCCCTGCACACAGAACACAGATTGTAACACGTCACACGATTTGGTGCCTCGCAATAAGTGTCATTACCTCACTCCATCCGTTGATTGCAAAACAATAGAAACCCCCATTACTACTATGAAACTTTGCTGATGAATTATGATACTTGGGTTATATTTATTACTGGTATCATATTAAAGAAAGGTAAATTTGAAAATTCCCTAGTCTGACCACAGAAGCAAAGTTCTAGCATCAAATTTTAGTCATTTTGTTTAGCTGCAAAGAAATGGGAAATTATGGTTTTAGCCCAGGAACAAGACGAAACTGAAATTTCATTACACATTGTCGTAGAGGTGCAGGGAGCTTGGGTGACCGAGTTCTTGTTGGGCATTTAGCAGCACTTAGTTACAACCAACGCCCGGAGTAACTACTGTTTTTTATGACTATACATGCGCAGTAACCGGTTGCTCTGGAACAGTGGTATCCAAACTACCGCCCGCAAGCCAAATCTGGCGCCGCCAGTGTGATCAGTCCGGCCGGCAACAGCTAAAGGCTTTTTGTTATTGCAAGCGTATGCTCGCTTAGAGCGCGCACTCGGCCACTACTCTAGAAATTATAGATAATAGCAGGAAAATTATAACGGTTGTGCCCCTTGGAACTTGCAGGATATCAGTACGTCTGGAAACTGGAGACTACTGCTCTAGAAGAACATGTATCATAAGAAATAAATCCTATAGGACTAAGTACACAACATTTTCCTCATCTACTGAAATCAACAAAATGAATGGAGGTAGCACTTGAGAAAATTCTCTCAATATTAAAATGGTGACACCAAAGATGAGGTCAATTGATAATAAAAATAAACACACCTTCAAGTTCTGCACGAGCACAGCTCCAAATAAAGCAAACCAGATCTTGCGCTTCTGGTATATCAATAGGCACAACATTGATTTGAATATAACAATGTGGACCCTCGTGTACATAATGACACAAGGGAGAAGTATGTAGACTGTGTCGACCCACCCTTTATGATGAAACGTAGCCATCTACTCTTTAACACCCAGGCTTCATGAGAAACAAAGGTAAGCCACCGAGTTGAATTACTCAAGCAAAATTAAAGCTGGAAGTTTGAGTACTGCAGAATGACCTGATTTCTCACTACACTACAGACCACAAGAAAATTATTACACAACAGATATGTAGTGGTCAGTTTAAGATCAACATAGTACTCTCCTCGTTGCTGAGATGCTTCAGAGAATTCCGCAATATTAGAACTTAATCTCAGAAATGAAGCGTGTTGACCACAGTGGACCTTGCGTAATTCCTCTTTAGGAAGGCATTACTGGCTGTCAAAAGGCAGAAGGTCAGTAACTCCAAATTCTGTCAGTCGTCGTACTGAGAGTAGCTTTTCTGTTTTTTAAATGAAGACGACATTTATTCATTGACACTTTGAAAGGTTTAACTTCCTCAAATCTGAAAAACTGATGAACATCAAGCACGAGTAGCAATACAAGCAGTATTGTCACACCTACCGTACAACGACCATTGCGAGCACCAGCCAGGCCCCCACAGCACTACCTCCAACACGGTGCATGTAGTCACGCCCTCCCTGTAACCCATACAACTAAGATGAAGAGGCCTCTGACCTGAACGTTGGCAATGGCCACATCCTGCATCTGTTTGGAGGGTGCCCCCGACACCACCATTTGGTAGCCATCCGATGCCAAAGAACTCAGGAAATCTGAAATTCAAATGAGATTGGGCTAGAGTTTACACCTCGCAAGTTGATGTGAAACAATTCACAGATGATAAAATAGTACTTCGCACAATTTTAGTATTTACTCTACAGCATATGTATTGATTTTTCTAATACATTTATGTATAAAGAAAAGACCTTGAGCTGCGACCCAAAAGATAAGCTAACTTCAGTTCCAGTAACACAGCCAAACACCTTAGCTTCATTTTTGAAGAACGCTGGATACGCGCAATAGCACCTCTCACCGCCAGATCATTCTCTCATGCCCAAACTTTTCAAGAGAAATTCAAAAGGCTCCACACGGTCAACTTAATAACAACTAGTATCGTTCGTTCAAATTGGGCTCAGGCACACATCCGTCGCAAACTCTACACAAGCACATCTGTACCAGCGAGTCTAATCCTTCTTCCAATGCAACCTCAAACGTTGTTAGCATTGGCCCGTAAAGTCGTCATTTCATATCTTAGAGTCAGAAAAGTTTGCTAATAAAAGCATCAGTGTCTCTCAGAAATATAGGTTTTAGATTGGATTGGATTATTGGTTAGTTTAAATCTCCTTAATATGATCCAAAGAGAGCCAAAAAGGAGGGACCATTTAATAACAGAATTTAGAAAATATAGAATCTATGCACAGTTGTGTCCCCACTCAAGGTTCACTGTGCATAGAAACAGCAAGTGGAAGAAAATGAAGAATAATCAGAGACAAAGGCATGAAAATGCAAAAATGGAAAGTGGGTACGATAGATAGAAGTCCCGAAGGCCTAGCTAAAGCTGAGGTAACCCCACAGTGTCCTTATGGTCGCCAGTACCCATAACACATGATGGACAAACCTAACACCATTGCATATCCTATCTCCNGGGGGGGGTAGCATAGTTTTCAAGAATGTGTGCCTGGTATCAGCGGTAACCATACAGAGGTGCAAAATTACTCACTTAGGCCAAGGTTCCTCCACAAAAAAGTAAGCCAAAGTAGTACCCACAGTCAGGTATGGTATAAAAAACAAGGATACTTTTTATTCTCGCGCTCCTCTACTCCTCTTACATTGACTACACTCCCACTTGAGAACAAAAACGTAATGGTACCTACTCAACAATTACTACAACCTACTCTATTTATGTACAAAAACTGCAGTATGTCGAACAGTTGATTGCTATTGTGTACTGCCCAGAATGTTGACAATTAATGCCTAGTGTTCCAGTGAGCACCATAATCAACCATCCATCAGCAGGTGGAAGAGACCTGCAACTCATTGAAACAACATTGAATAGACACTCTCTTCTGACATGGGAATTTGAAATAAAATCACAAGCTAAATATAGATATCAACTTCGTTCGTATTTGAAATTAAATTTTTCTCAGTAAAATTTAACAAAATATGAACCATTCATGAATGCAATTGTTAACATAAATCGCTCCACAATGGCAGTTATTGCAAGAAAGTGTTTTTATCACCTCAAATTCTATTAACGTAGAAAGTTTCAATGTTTGGACTTTAGAACAACGCATTTATATCTAGAATGTACACCAGACAAATTAATGAATTTGTAGGCTGATTAATTCACACAAATAATCATTGATTTTCCAACCAGAATAAATGAAAAAAAAAGGTCATGGACAAAACAAAAAACACTAGCATTGGAACAAGAAAACAAATGCACAACCACAGATGCATATCATAAAACAGAATCTAGCAACAGATCCTAAAGATGTAAAGATGAAGGATACAAAAGGAAGCACCCACTGGCAGCAGCAGAAGATGAGCTGGACGTCTTATCCCTAACGGACTTGTAGATGCTTGCGAGCTCTGGTGTCTCTTGGGCGAAGTATACAGCCATAGGCACCTCCAGCTCCAGGATGGCCATCTCCAACTGCAAAAACCACCTTACAATGGGAAACTAGGCATTCACCTGGGCTTTGTGGTTAGGCTAACTGTTACACTTTAATATGTCAAGATAAAAATTAGACTGCAAGATGATAGGGTTTAGTGAAGGGCACATGAACATGTAGAGCTGCTGCCCATGCCAGCACTACAATACTGCACTGAATATGGACAAAACTTGAATAGCCAATGGAGCTACAGAACATTTTTCTTATTTACAAGCCACCTATCTCCATTCCCTCCAATGCCATCATGCCTGTTGTACTTATTTATATACTCATATTATGAGTATTTAGCATAACATGAGCTAGTACCAGGATTGTTCACCAATAGGAATACATATAGCTTAAATTTAGTTTCTAGAACACATCACCTACACCAATCAAACACGCTGTTTCAAAAATTTGAAGAGAACCTGTATCCATGTTACCTTTGCCACTAAATTGGGCACTCAAACACTTGCAGCATGTACCTATTGCCCCTACATACACTCTGCTAAATTTCAGCAGAAATTACTGAATAGAATTATTCTCCAACAAAACATTTATTTTATACTCTGTGAAGAATACTTATGGTTTACTTCTAATGAAGGTACTTTTCTCCTCACATATTTTATTATGATACATGATACAAGTATCTTAAAAGTTCAATTAAAACAACTTACTTTAAATAATCTAACCTAATAATACCTGTTGTGTTTTCAATTATATACTTATATACATGTTTGGTTTCCTCTTCCGAGGGAATAACAAACAGCAAAATTAACTTTTCAGTTATTACATAAAAAAAAAACACAAACAACCACTGATTTTCATATTCAGTCAGTTGGTAGCACAGATACAATTTATTCTGGGTCGAATAAGGATAATAGCACGAATTGAAAAAAAATTTGAATTTGTAAATTATATACTGTATATTAATCATATATTAGTCATTAGTCATTCAAACATTCAATATGTGTTCATCAAAATTAGTTATTTCAATTCATGTGTTAATTAAAACCTATGATTTTAAACAGCTGTACATATTATTTTCATTATAATGCCCTAAAGCTAAATTAAAGGTATTAAAATTAAACTTTTATACTTCTATTCATGGTTATTGTTACAAAAACCTACATTTTGAAGATATCTATTATGAAGCCAAAGTCATGAATTTCATCTTTTTAGAGCATGAAAGGACATGGCCCCTTTACAACAAAAATCAAATTAACCTGAGTTCAATAAGTCCTGTAAAATTTCCATCAGTGCACAGCTAACTGGTATGAATATAAAGGGTGTACAATTAGAAGTGACAAGCCCAAAATGTACTCCTCAAAGATAATCACCAAAACTGCATGCTTCATCTTATCTCTCATATTCCTATATCTATCATACTTATTTCATACAATACAAATTTCAAAAAGTACAATCTTAATTCTTATTCAATAACACAAAGAAGGTTAGTTGGAAAAACATCACATCAAGAATTTTTCTGAGAGCAAACAAATCCTAGCAGAAATTTTTATCTGCAGGACTCCTAGAGTGATGAACAGGCATACCAGCACATTTTTCCTAATTTCAAGTAGACAGACTTTATCTATACAAAACTAAAACTCTGGTCGTCTTGCTTGCTTGAAACCGTGCACACTTTTTTCAGTCAGCTCTGAGATATTTGAAATTTATACTCTCCATTTAATCATGTATTGTGGATACCGACTTAACTGCATAGGGTATATTTCTGGATACACTTTGATTTTGATTAAATTTTATTTATCCCAATGGGTCATGCGTCGTCTAGTAAAATATAAAAACCAACCTCACGAACAAGCTCTCGAGCAGGGGGAGACAGTGCAGTCATGTTAGCAGGCAGAATGACAACCATGGCTGCAGCCCCCTGGCTAGCAACTTGCTGGTACACAGCTGGAGTGACGTCTGCAAGCTTGGCCAGGATGCACTGCCGCAACATTGGGCCGCTGCTGATTGACCCAGCTTCAACACTGATGACACTTCCAAGAGAACCTGAAAAAATGTAATGCAAGGTATTTGATTATGGAAAGTATATTACTCTACTTGATAAAATGAGAAAGTTAACAAGTTGTTAAAACAGTGAACTGGGGAAATTTGTGGGGTAAGTCAACTTGCTCTAAAATAAAGATTTTGAATTGAATGCTGGAAAGGATCCCAAATACAAAAGTAAAAAGTTTTCTGCTGGTCATGGTTTCACCGTTTTGGGTCTTGTGCGGTTTTACGCAACTTTCAAGTGCTCAGAGAAGAGTGCGAGAACCATGCTTCAGCAAGTGAAAAAATGCTTTGACTAAAATAAAGGCTGCACAGTCAACACAATGCTCTGTTCAGTTAGCTGCAGTAAAGTAAATATTTACTAAATATTTTATTTTGTAACAGATTCATATTCACATTTGTAATAAATGTGCAAAAATACACTAAAATAGTTACATCTATTACAGTTCTGTAATGATGGGCCTAATATAATAATGAATCCAAATTTTTTTGTAAATTATAAGTTTTTCAGGAAAAACAGGAATTGAAGCAATAATGGCACAGTTTTCACTTTTTACTGCAAATAAAATTTGAAGGAAATTATTCAAATCTTACACTCACAGTAGAACAAGTTCTGTCAATCAGTCTGTATTTTTACAATTATGAATTAAATTTTATCTCCCTAGCCCTACCAAAGGTGTTCTCAAGAGTGCAAAAAGAATAAACCATTTGGTATGGACTTTGGAAATGTGGAATCTATGAACAAGGGCATTCCCACATAAAATTCCCTGTGCATAGAAACAGCAAGTAAAGGAAGAAGAGGAAAAAGATAACCAAGACATAGAAAAAAAAGTATGAAAATTCAAAGAAGCAATGGGTGCACAAAAGATAGAAGTCCCATGGAGTTATCTAAAACTGAAGTAATCTAACAGTGCTTCCCTGGGGTCACTAGTCCCCATTCAATAGGATAGACAAACCTAACCCTATTGCGTATGGCCTATCTTATGCACCTTGAGTGGTGCATTTTTACAATAAAAACTAGCAAGCTTTAGATATAGCATTACTCTTACCATATTTGTTCGAGTGGAGTTGGAACTGTTGTAGCCGATGAACAGAAAACTCAGATGTTGCTCGGACCTGTAGAGGGGATACCACCACTAAAAACGCAACAAGCAATGCACCTCCCCTCAAAAACTCAACTACATCTTCCCCTAACCACAACATCTTCGATTTTTTTTAAATAAGGTGAATAAGCCGTCTAAAGCTTGTAATAACGCATTTGCAAAATTATAAAATTAGGTTGCAGTCATCCGGTGTAAAATTTCATAGTTAAAAGACGAAATTGAATGTTACTCCCAGAGGGTAGCAAAATCATCTCACACATTTATCTGCTTCATCAGGACAGAAAATAAAATTATCTAAATTAACCGAAATTACATAAGACTTCTTTTCTATATGTGAAATTTACAGTTTGTAAGAAGCTATGTTAAATTTTTAATACACTTGTGTGGCCTAGCTATAATGTAATTTTTTTGTTTCTTATTGCACCTTTTGTTATAAGCGACTAACCAAACGTATGATGTTAAAATTGAAATCGAATTGAACTTAAATTTAAAAAATCACATAAAACTCTTAAAATAAAATTTGATATGAAAGGTATGTCAATACCAGAGAAAATACTCAAAAAACTATTGTAATTGAGCGTAAGGTTCTTCCAGAATAAAAAAGCATTCGTGCAAAAAAATATAAAATTAAATCAAATACAAACACCTCAAACTGAAAGTCTTATAAGGGTATGCATTTATTTCACCGTTACCTGCAGGTTCAGAGAATACTCCCTGGATCATACATTATGTTCTTTGGATTGATGTTTTTTTTGGATGGATCATACATTATTTGAATTGAAATTTGAGTATACAACAGACATTACTTATAAAGATTCATGAACATCAATTCCAATGGGGATCAAATTGAAATATTGGCCAGAGCTTTGAAGCAAGTTTCAAATTTGAAAGGAATGATGAGCTGAGACATACGTTCGTTCTTATTAAAACCCAACATTATTTCGGGAACAAAATATTAAACTTAGTCAAGCTGACATTTGATATATCTTAGTTAAAGCTATAGCTGGAGAAAATGATAAAGCCAATAATTTTATCATTCTGAAAGGTAAAGGGCCTTATACTTACTAGAGGTCACGCGCATCGAAATTATCAACCCAGCAAAGTCTCAAATTCCGGTAGCACAGTAAAATACCGAAATACTCAGGAACTGAAGGCGTGGCGACGAGCTGTGTTCGTACGAATTTAAAAAATACGCTCAGCTCTGCGCAATTGAAAAAAAACGCAGTCTTGACCTACAAACGAATGCAAATGACGTTTAATTGGCTACAAAGTAGAGTCAACTTCATAAATAATTTTTCGTCAACATCACTCGAATTGAACATAAGGTTCAGAATTACCGAGATTGTTAGCTCCTTCAATCATTGATTGTACTTATAACGATGTGAAACTAGCTGGTTGGTCGTAATTAGTTCGTGGATATTCTTAGGAGTAGGAATACATATCAAGCTTGAGTTCCATGCGTAACCAGCGATTACTAGAATTCAAGTTGCTAAGCATGTTTCGAGTCTCAAAACCTGGCAGTTGAAGGAGGAACAATTCAGGGAGAAGCAAGCCAACAAGAAGTACAGCGTGGGAGAGACAAAATGGTCTCTACAACACATATATTAATTAAATTAGCAGTAGTTGTGTTTATACTTCTAACTCTTCCGAAATGGTGAGATTTTTAGTGAAATTTTGTTATATTTTCTGGAGAAAAATGCCCAAACCTTCGGTGGGAGCTGTGGTGTTGGAGGGCTATGTTCATGTGTTGGATAACTGACTACTATTTCAATGATTAGAATTATTTACATGCTTGTGCCTAATTAAAGCCACAGGACAAAACCGGGATACTTTCCTAACGAAGAAAGCCCATCTCGCCACATCAGGAATCCTTTTCTATTTAAAGTAAGGCCCAAGACGTTTTACGAGTATGGTACTACAACCTCTTACGAGTGAGACAAAGAAGCGTTACTGTGAAACCCACAGTGCGTTCCAGCAAGTAGCAGTAGTAGTACAAGTGGTTATGGTGGTAATGATAGCAACGCTTCAGTAACTCGGACCGTTTCGCACCGAAAGAATAGGGACCATTTAGTATGGACTTGAGAGAACGGGGAATCCATTCACAAGGTGTGTTCTCACACAGGATCCCCTCTGCATAGAAACAGCAAGTTTAGAAGGAAGAGGAAGAAAAGACAAATAAGAAATAGCGAAGAAGTAATGAAAACGGAAAGACGCTAAGTGGGCACGAAAGATAGAAATCCCGAAGACCTATCTAAAGCTGAGGTAGCCTAGCAGTGCTCCCATGGGGGCGCTGGTCGCGTTCCACCAAAACGCACTACGAAGACAGTAGCTGTAAATGTCGACTGCCCCGAGAGGAGCTCTGGAATCCTCACAGCCCCCAAAAGAGAGGTTGCTATGGCACGCTTAACACATTGACTGCGATACGACCCACCGGTGGGTCGTTTTGCCCCTAGGAAAATAATATCATCGCAGCCAACGTGTTAAGCTCTGTCTTCGGCTCACCCCTTAATGAGCCATGTATTATGCCTTGTCATTCTTAACGAAAGCACGTCCTGTTGCTCGCAACATGCCAAAAATAGCTACTTTTGACTTAAGTTTTCCTTTCGAGCTAGAGCAACGGTTGATGGTCTATAAAGTAAAATGTAAAAACTATGTTCATGCTATCATGCTAGTAAACACGTGTCACTGTAGGATGAAACAACATAACGCCAAAGAAACTAGTTTTTTCTACACGTACAAAACAAGTATATTACAAAGATCAAAATAGATCTCCAACAATGCCACTGCATAGACCAAACAGGCACCATTAATGCTTATCCTAGTGAAGCTATGAAATAAAATGACTTGACACCATTAGAAAATGGGTTTACTGTTGTAACCAATTTATTAATTATACTTAATTGAGTTCATGATTAACAAACACAAAATTCAAGAGAGAGAGAAAGAGAAAACGCAAACAGCGTAGAGCAACTGCAATAGCATATACGAGGTGTCGACTTCGATGGTTGTGAATATTTGTATCTAGCAGAAATAATTTTCTCATCGCTGATGAACATCCAGGTGATATTCCGTTCACCCTGATATCCATTGTAATGCCCACACTTCACAGCTGCATTGGGCAAATTATTTTTTGCGTGCTTCACGTGCACTCTTTAATTTCGTACAAGAATTGTAACACAAATACGCAAGACGCCCCTGTTGATCAACAGGATCTAAGGATAAAATAAACAGTGCACACGCAGAAATACAATAATAGAACAGGTACAGTGGTATTCCGCCCCAGTAGAAAATTAGCTTAACGTCACAGCATAGGGTGGGATAGAGCTCATTTCTGCAATACAAAAAGAGAGTTCTGACTCTGATGGCTACTGTAGGCATCTCTGGCAGGTCCCCAAGGGCACAGGCAGAGGTGGGCAGCGCTACTTTGAAATGTAGCGGCCGCTACATTTCAAAGTAGCGCTGCCCAGCTCTGGGCACAGGTGCCATAGTTAAACTAGAATAAGAGGGACACCAAAACCAAATGGACACAAACTTCAGGTAGGGATACTATGTAGAACTCTCAACGCGTGCGCTACCATGGCAGCAGCTGACTTCACAGAGCGCTATTTTGCTTGCTGCATTACTGAACACAGAAGCGAACTGTGTTCGAATAGTTGCTTTGCGAGGAAAAAAAACAACACTTTGTGAAATATTGAAATGACAGCTAACCGAAAAAGAGTACAAACATACCCTCTTGACTTCGTCAATTTTAGTTACGGTCTCGCAATGAAGAGATCATAAAATCAAGTCTATTACATCCATATACTCATACCACGTTCACATAAACTGAATTAGCGACTCTACTGCGCACAGGTACCGCAAGACGGTTCAAGAGAATCTCACATTTCATTCCATTCTAATCACAGCAGGCAAACTTAAGAAAAACGGCAAATTTTGCATGTTTACAAATTAACACGGGAATTTCACCTACACAAAAGAAGTGATTACCAGGATGAAGTCGAGACAACAAACACTTGTAGCGACCAAACAAAAAATATGAATAACGCTGCCAAGATCAAAGCTTAGAAATAGACCCGGTACGCAGAGAAGCAGGTCTGTGAACAACACAACATTAACACGACAGAGCTCGGTTTCGGTGCCGCTTGAGCATCGGATCTGCAGGGTTGCAGCCGTTCCATGTAGTTAAATCAGGTATTGCACTAAATCAGAACAATGAAGAAGGCTAAGGATACTTATGGAAAATCTTAGTCATAAATGAAAGAAACCTGAAAAGCTCATAAAAAAATTCACCAGTGAGTAACTTTGATTCTGTTCCAAAATGATTTCAAAAGAAATCAAAATTCAAAAGCACAACCTGACAATTGTTTCAAGTAGGACATCTAAAGAACTATAAAGTCAATAAATTTAGTCCTACGTCATAGCATGTAATGTATGGCAGTGAATAAAATATTAACGGTAAAAATAAACTAATTTACATAGAAACGCACCAAGACTCGTCAGCAGTTCCAGAACTGGCCAGACGAAACAGGCACACTAGCACCACTGGAAACTCTAAAGTCGTCCGGTAAATCGGCGTTTTCTTCCCCGAAAGGAACTTCCGATATTTCAAAAGCGGTTTCAACAGCGTCAAAGTCATCTCCTCCATTGCTAGAAGTAACCTCTCTATCAAAACTGTTGCTCACAGCCCCGTCGCACTGAACCTCAATACATTCTTCATCACCCACTCCCACTTCTGCCATTTCTATCTCGATGTACTCAGCCTTTGGAATTCTGTTCCCATCTTCAGAGTCTAAATGCTCCTCGAACACAACGCCGTCTTCCAAAACAACAGTTTGTTCCACAAAATCCCCATCAGAGCTGAGCAAAAAAGTATTATTAACTTTATTCGAGTTTCTTTGCAGATTTGACCCTTTCCATTGACCGATGGATTGCTCGTTAAAATTGTTCCGACCGAGGCTCGCAGAGGAGCGTTTATGCTCATTACCGTCCAAGTGATACCTGGCTCTTTTCGAGAGCTTTCTTTTAACTACGACGCTGTTTAACGCGGGGCGACTATCGTTCACAACGCTAATAGTGCCTAGCTTAGTAAGCTTGGAATTGTCGTCGACAGCGTTGAACTGAACGGTCAGTTCTTGATCACCTTGGGGAGAATCCGATTTCCCAGAACCGATGTAATCTGCAGTAACAAACTCAGGACTGAGCTCGACAAACTGTTGGTGATTCTCCGACGTCAGTCTCGAGTCGAGAGGCTTGCAAGTCACCTGAAAACTGCTGTTCTGTAGAGCCTCGCTGCAAGTCATGATGAACTGCGAGTTATCCTCAGGATTGATGTAATGATACACGGTTTCTGCTGGCACCACGCTGTCTTCTCTCTCCGATTTCACAATGTTGGTGTTGTTGCTCGAGGTGCTGCCCACACCCACGTACATGTCCGTATCGCCCACGATGTCGTGCATCCTCTGCAACGCGAATCGAATTAAACACGACAGGTGTCGTAGCAATTTTGAACGAGTGGGATATTTTTGTCTCAGGCCTGCAACGGGCTGAAACTTTACCCATAAAATCTAAATAACTGACTGCAAATTCAATCAAACATTAAATTGAAAAAAAANAAAAAAAAAAAAATCATCCATACAGGCAAAAAATAATATTTAGACGATAAATACACAGATAAATATTTTTTCTAGCAGAAAATTTTAAAGATTTAGTCCCTAAATTGTAAAATGTGAATCATTCTGCGAAGTCTCGACAACTTATATTGTAAACATTTTAATACCAAAACACTACACAAGTAAAATTAAGTTGTCCCATCTACAATCCATGTTTTCACTGACAGGGCACACACACGAACAGTAGTAGTGAATAATATTGGGACCTCACGTATTCAATAATGAATACTAGATTCGTGTACAAATAAAGCTAACACATAACACGCAATCCGCAGAAGATAGCATCAAAATTTACCTCGAAGTACTGCCACTGCATCGGCTGCATTAAACCTTGATAGATCTTCGAGTAGATGACGTACATGGTCTGCCATTTCCTCAGAACTTTCTTCCAATCGACCATAAAATTTTCCTCGTTGAAGGCATCAGCAATTTCCCTGAAGACGACGCGGTTCTTCAGAAGGTGTTTGTCCTTGCGCTCCTTGACGGCCTTCATCTCCTCCATGAGCCAGAGGGTGTTGTCGTGCGTCCAGATGGAGTCCTCTGACACTGCACAGTCGTTATGCAGTGCAGCGCATTAGTCACGAACAGCATGTGCAAGTTGCGGGTTAATCAGAAACACGGTCCGACTCGAGACGTCAGTGATGCAGGGTACGTGTTTGTGAATTATTATCTATGGTCTGAAAGATGAAGAAATCCCTTGAATAAGAGCATTCAAGCATTAAGGGATCGTGAATTGAGACGTTCTACTGCACATGGAGGTATTACGAGTGCACTTATGCTAATAATAGATACTTCTGAGAATATAACAATTGGAAAATAAGTGATATGGAGCTCTAAACAATTCAACTATACAAAAGCAACCATGAATTCCGCAATGGGCTCTAAGAACATTCCGATGGTAAATTCACACGTATCCATCAGTTGGTCTTCTATCTTCTATAGCGAAAAAACTTCAAATAGTTATCTTCACTATAAAATGGCTACCTCGACGCCTCGAAATCGGGCGTCTCAGCTTCCAAGAGAGTATACTGCATCGCCTGATACTGCATCGTAAATAGAATATTCTACAGACCAACATTGTTTCGCCAAATATAGACCAATATTGTTTCGCCAAATATCTCACTAATTTTTTCACTAATCTATAGACCAATATTGCTTCGCCAAATATCTCACTAATTTTTGCTCATTAATTAAGGGTTAAAATGCAGGCAAGCCTATCTATGGCTGAAGGAGGGTGACATGGAGAGATGACATTTCGCTTAAAAATGTTACCAACTCCCGAATGTCAGCTGCACTCGATATTCTTTCCATCCTTTGTCGAATTTAAAAAAAAAGTTCAACACTGAAGTTGAATTTCTTAAAGATCCAAAACGTCTACGTTTTAACAACAATGTCGGTCTACATTCCCACACTAGATTTCCCTCGAATTTGACGATGCTCCGTCACAAGCTGCAGGCAACAGTAGAAAAAGACTCCCGAGTTCAAAGATGGCCGACTGATGAAGTGACCAGCGTGTTCGTCGGACCTGAACCCTACTGAGAACCTGAGGTCACAGCTTAAAGCAACGTCGTGTTCACCAGCCTAGACGTAAATTTTTAACCAAGGATTACCCCGTTCAGTGAACTTGAAATTTGAGCTAATGGCATTACAGCAAATTAAATTTAAATTTTGACGTGATCCACGGACAGGCGTCTTCTGGCTAGGTGACGCCGTCCTGGGAGAGCACATTAATCATTTGTTTCCCGTTATTTGTGTTAAAAATATTGTTATGAAAACCTAATGTTTACACATTATTCCAGTATCCTAAATAAAGCTCAAAATTTTGAAAATTCTGAATTTTATAAATTATTCACTTCGGTGCACAAAATTGTAGCACGGTTAAAATTCAACAAAAAATAAGCAATCCACCAGAACCCTTTCCAGTTCAGGGGATAAGCTTTCATGTACAGAACCATAAATAAGAAATTCAAGTTATGTCTCAGGTGCTGAGAAGTTCATACCTTCCTCCACCACTTGCTGGGAGGGCGACATGGAGAGATGACTGACGTCGTCGTTGTGAAGAGCGGACGACCCAAGTCCTCCTGGCTTCTTCAAGATGTTGTCAATCATCTACACAACGAGAACGAGATAAAGTTTAACACGCTAGTTCGGATCTAACCTTCCGGGGTGGCATTTTTCCAAAGCCAAACAGCATCGTTGCACTTTAGTCTTGAGTCAACTCAACAAAGCAAAAATCATTAACTGGTTGAGATAGTCTGTCCTCAACTATATCATTAACTGGTTGAGATAGTCTGTCCTCAACTATAGGTTCCGAAGGCCAAGCTAAAACTGAGGTAACCTAACAATGTCCCCCCCGGGGATGCTAGTCCCCACAACATTAGATATACTAACATAACCCTATTGCCTATCGTTTATCCTATGTCCCCTGAGAGGTAAAATGCACGCAAGAAGTTTTTTCCACTTAACACGTTGAAAGTTCAATACCAATAAAGCTCGAGATCATTACCTCATTTTCTTCCTTAGAACAGTTGCAATACTACCTTAAAAACTTAATTTAAGTTAAATACAAAAGAATTATTCCCTTCACAAGTCTACCCATGATGTACAGTAGCGGTTACACAAGGGCGGTACAACAACGTTCAACAAGGGGACTGCAAGTGATGTGTAACGTTCGAAAACGTGTTAAAAATTTGCCTAGCCAATATTTAAGTTACACAAAATAAACTTCCAAAAACTATCCGCAAAGGTAGGCACTCTTCACCTTACCATAAAATACACCAGAACTATACAGGGTGAGCACAAAACCGGGAACTTTTGAAAAATCCATAAAAAAAAGTTCAACGAGATATGGTATTGACGGAAATTGAACTACTACAACCTGGCTTTTAAGAAACAGTAATCCAAATTACCAATGTCTGAAAATTACATCTTCATCTACGAATCCATTCTTCCAATCTGCTCAGGAGGTTCCTCATTGATTGTTGTTCGCTCGTGACTTTTACTAGCGTGTGGGTACCCCATGAGTCGGGTCTCCACGACTCGGCCAAGAATACTGGACGAATTGAAACAAAGAATTCAAGACGAAATTCGTGGTATCCCGGCCGAGATGTAGCAGCAATCAATGAGGAGAATGCATTCAGAGTAGATTGCAAGAATGTATTCCATTAGGTAGAGGAGGATGCCACCTACAGGACGTAACTTTCAAACATTTATAATTTTGATTAATGTCTCTTAACAGGCAAGTTGTAGCGGTTAGCTTGCTGTCGATAAAATTTCTTATCGGATTTATCTATTTTTATTGAGTTTTTCAAAAGTTCTCGTTTTTGAGTTATCCTCTATAAATGTCACTTAGTATTTTCGTAGGGAGGGCTACTGAAGCTACAAGCAGGTACATAGAGCGGGAGAGTTAGTTTAGACGTAAGGGGGAAAAGATAAGTTTATATTTACAATTATTTCATTGGTAGCAATTAGTATATTTGATAAAAACTCTTCCGCCTCTGCGAAATTTTGCTTTTCGAAAAACAAATTTCGCAGAATTGAAAGGTTTTCTGAGATATACTAAAATAAATGTTCATTTAACTTCTATTTATTGCAACTGGTAGGGGCTATTGATAATCTCCACTTTTCGTACATCCTGTCGTCCTGTCCTAATTAAGTCGAAGTGAACTTTCACTGCCGGCGGCAAGCAGCCATCATTTCAAAGGTCATGGCTTCAATAACATAATATAAGCGAGTTCCTGCTGCGCATCCCTGGCTGTAAATAAGTAATTCTAAATTACTAATCTAATCAATCTTACATCGAAGAGCTCCCAGGCCACCTCGTTCCTGGGCTTGGCCAGGTTTCTTTTATACGTCGTCATGAGGTTGTGCCACTTCTTCTGGATCAACTTCCAGTTCAAGTCCACGCCGATCCTGGAAAATGAGTCACCAATAAAAATTTTTGGGGAAGAAATTGCAGTTCACTGAAAAATTTTCCAGAAACGCTAGCATTCTATGAAAAAATGAGAAATCCGAGTCAGAAAACGTAGATCGAAAGCAATTAGCAACTTTTCATTATACTAATCACAAGAAGCAAAGCAACCATGCTCCTACAGTCAGCTCAACGCTGCTGAATCGTTACGTCCGAGTGCCGTCCAGTCTGAACAACGCTCGACACGGACAATTTTTTAAGAACTAAGACAGCGGAAAATATTCATTTTCATTCGACAGAGTCGCGCAGTTGGGGAAGGAGCTCAAAAACAGAAATAAGGTCTGATCACATGCTGAGTGACTCTTGCACCATGCTTAGGAAGTGCTTTCTTGCTTGGCTACAACACCCATACTTAGGAAGTGCTCTCTCGCCTGGCTACAACACCCATACTTAAGAACTGCTCTCTCGCCTGGCTACAACACCCATACTTAGGAACTGCTTTCTCGCCTGGCTACAACACCCATCTCTGAAGTGAGTCACAAGTAACAACTGCCACATCGAACGACGCACACGGCTGATCACCTCTGGAAGCTCGTCGAGATCTTGTGAAAAATGCTGCGTCTGCCCCTGATGTCTCCTTCCTGGTACAGGTGGCGCATCTCGTCCAGCAGGAAAATTATGCGCTCGTTGTTCCAGAGGCGGTCGTCTGTAAAGCACAATGTAGGTGGTAATTTACGCAGGAATATATTTCAAAACATATATGCTACGGATTCAAAACACATAGAAAGAAATACATTCATTGCTTTAGTTCTAAGATCAGCGATTCGAGGAATATTTCATATTTTTTACTTATTTCTTTTGGATATCAAATCGTTTGAAATTTCACAGCTTTGAGTTCAGTTGCATGCATACATTGAATGATGTTGAAAAATAAATTAATTGAATATACTGCTGCAATCTGTGTCCTGCAGGAAAATCAGTTGCACAGGAAATATGCCCAACGTTAACAAAACGGAAAAGAGAAAGTCATACAGCACTTCAAAGGCTAATCATTAACAAACGAAGTAAATCTTACAACAGTCTGCTTGATACTTAGGCTTGACTGTGTGCTTCTCTTAGATATTAAGGTAGCTGTGCACTAGTCCTAGTCTAACTTATTACAAACAGGGCGAAAGGTTGGGAGGCCATTACTATGGACGACTACAGATGTTCCGGCAAAAAAGTCAAGACAGAGTCTATGGTTAAGAATTATTACACAACAAAAAAGGTTTATTTTCATTTGACTAAGCAACGTTCGTGAGATGCGAGGGCGAAGTTTAAATGTATCACTTCTGGGCAGAGGAAACTGTAAAGTTTTACAACATACACGCAAAGAAAACAGAAAAAGAAAGGCGTATCAACAGCTAGCTGGTATAATAAATACAAAAAATTACAATAGTAAAAATCAATTTTAATGATACGAAAAGTTATACCTGAACTAGATAGATAAAAATTGTCTCCCAAGTCATTGAGTTGGACTACGATATAGAGAGCAGATTTCGATCCATTTCAGCAACGGCTGCAATATGGACTTCAAAATACGAAAACCAGCAGTTCACTCAGCAACGTACGTAACCAGCTTGACTAACCAAATAGTGTACTAATGTTTGTGGTGCAAAACGAAGCACATTGCTAAAAAAGTGAACCACTTTCAGATTAGATCCCCCCCCCCCATTGTGTCCTAATTTTGTCAGTCAAGTCTTCTTCTCCTGCTTTTGTGTGTCAGTGGAATTTCTCCCCTCATTAACTGGAGTGTTTTTTCCTTCACTTCACTGTTTGCACAGGAGTCTGCAGGACCTGTTCCAACCCTGCATTGCCATGTGGAGGTTTTAAAAATGGTTTGGAAGCCAAGTAGGGAATAACATCAATTTAGGCTTAATTGGGGTCACAAACAAACACTCCAAAAGATTAACGCAGGTTTGAAAAGAATGAAGGCTCACCGATTTGATCTTTGTAGTGAAGAGAGCTACTCTGCTTAGGGTCCTTGCAGCCATTCAGGCCCACCCAGACGGACGTGTTGCGCAGGATGTTGTCCATTTCCTGCAAAGCGAATTGAATTGTAACTCAAGTCGTCTCCACACTAGGGAAACCTGTTGTTCCTTAGACCTAGTGTAAACTTCAATCCTCTCTGCAGAAGAGTCGCCTATTTTCAGAAAACTATGATCATCAGTTCTGGAATATGAATCTAGAAGCAAATATTATAGATTTCTGAAATATCAGTGATTGTTTCCTGAAAAACCTGCAAAGATCATAAAACATGCACTAGATACAAGCATGTTAAACTTTAACATACACCATACATCATTCTGACTAACTTTTGCACAAGCACGCAAGATTTGTGATGACAATAGTTTTGCAAACGACAAAAGCAATGAAATCGTAATTTTCAGGGTAGCTGTTGTTTTTTTAATATAATTTCTAGAATGAAGTTGACCTACAGCAAAATATTCCCACTGTGACTCCTTCTTTGGTTTCTTGAGGTTGCGCCAGTAAGTGGACATAAGGTTCTGCCATTTCTTCTGCACTGCCTCCCATGACACGTGAAAATTCGCCTCGGAGAACTTGGCGGCCAGCTCCTCGTAAACTGCTCTTTTCTTGACCTGCGCGTGAGAACACCTCAGTTTTACACCAAAAATTCAAGCTAGGTTAGAAGACAAAACACCAGACTAGTAGTCAACTTACAGAACTAAAAATATCTAAGACATAGGTTAAACCTCCAATATCCGGAATTTTCTTATTCAGCAGCACTTGTAATCAATCCTAATTTTCTACTATAGATGCTCTAATGGTTAGATGATGGCAAATGATGAAATTATCTATACGGTAAAAAATGGAGGAATTGTACCTACTGACATCACTGGTAAGGACAAAAAAGATCAAGTGCAAAAGTGCAGCAAGCCTCAGATCCCAAAGTTGCAGAGTTTGGGAGGTTCAACTCCTTTCTAATTTATAATTGAAAAGATCTGATCTTCTCATGCAGTGCAAACTACTATGCAATGGCTATATGGCCCAAAAAATCAAACAGCCCTCATGCATATTGTCAGCACCTGCACCTGTAATGATAAAAGCTCTCATTTTAGCCACACTGCTGATATTATCTACACTGCTTTATTGTTATAGTATCAAGTCCTCCTGTGATGCATTGCATTGAAGATGTCATTTATACTTTGTTGTCAATGGATTCTTGAAAGGCACAAACAGAATCAATTCACCCGTACTTGAATTTAGCCATAATGACATCACCCATAAGATATTTTCATTACAGGAATTAATACGCATATAAGCTATTCATATACAACACTACTGATACAAGGTACAGGCAACAAACACATATAAAAAATAAACACATAACTTATATTTCCAATACTAGGTTCCCAAAGCCTGCCAATAACATTCCAGAACCAGTATAGAGTGTGTACTGCAGAATGAACATGCTAGCTGAAACCTAATCCTCATTTTTTAATCAGATATCTACAAATGAAAAATATTTTCTATTTGTCTTTAACCTACATACATCAAGAAAACACAGCATGATTTGATAACAAAAATTTTGATCAGTCAACCCAAGCTATGTAGTTTTTAGCTTTAACCTATCGAGGACAGAACTTTTTTTGTAGTATTTAGAAAACTAACCTTTTTTGTTGTATGGTGTTGGAACATTTGAATGCAATTTTGATTTAAAAAACAATGAATGGATGAACTGTAACAGGTGCCTTATGCATCCCATTTGTCACCAGATGTTGGGGAGCACATTTAAGCCCAGGAAAATGTCCATGTCTACAAAAATAGCTACACCTAACTTAGCAAAAATCTGAGTCAGTCAGCCCTCATCAATTATATAATAAAAAAAGTGAGATACTGAATAGGGTTTAGAAGCTTTACTTTTAAAGACAGTAAAATGAACTCAATTCCTACGATTCATTATGTAAAGAAACCTTAGACAACAATCATAAAAAAAGTCAGCAGACCGATCATCCAGCTTATTAATTCAAACCTGATGTTTGTCATCTCTCGATTCAAACTGAAGCATCTCTTCCATGAGCCAGTGAGTGCTCTCTCGTGTCCAGATCGGTCGACGGGATTGAGATGCTTTGTTGCCATAATCTGAAGGGAAAAAACTTCGTTTACTACAGACATAGTACTAACTACATCTAAAAACAAGGCAAAGGGCATACAAAATTAATTTACTATATGGGTCAAGTGTGTTAAATGGCTCATATGTCTCCTGAAATCTCTGAAAAGTTGAAACAAAGGTCAATCAAACCAATAACTACACTTACTTGGGCATGGATTAGAGATTACATAGAAGAAAAAGTAAATACTTCCGAAACTTTACCGCAAAAATGATTTTGAATGGAGTACTTATGTCTTCTTTAAGAACCAAAAAATAAAACAAGCTACCAAGCAAATATTTTTTTTAACATGATGTGTTGCAAATGTGCTCAAATTAAAATAGAGACATTATAATTATTTTACTAAACATATTGAATAAAGACAATAGTAGATAATTTTTAAGAGGTACAGGGTGTACCAACATGACTTCCTTCTTTAAAATGTGTGCCATTCAGGCCACACAGGTTGTAGTAGAACAGGAGAGATCATTTGACAGGTATGCTTCTCAAGTTTTGTTCCCTACCTTAGTTAGTTGCCATTATGCATTGGAATAATGAGGAGTGAGCATTTGCCTTTAAGGGCTACTTTTTAAACAGATGTTCTGTGATTGCAACAAAATACGCCTTCCAAAACCACTTCAATGCAATTCTGCTAGACCTTGTCCCGGACCAATAATCTATTGTTAAATGGGTGATCACGTTTAGACAAATTGCAAGTGTGACAAGACAAAGTACTGAAGGTTTTTGTTATATCAATCTAGGCACAAACATGCCACTGGCCTTCGACTTTCCAGTTATTCAGTGAGGCAAACGTTTTACTATGACATTTATTACCATCCAGACATGTTGGTAATTGTGCAGGAACTCTCCAAAAAATGCATCAATTCTTGGAAGAATGCATATTAGGCGTTTCTCAAAAACACACCCACAAATGCAATTGAATTTTCATTGAGGTCCATTTTCATTTGAGTAGATGAATCAACATACAAAATCCACCACTGGGCTGACACTAATCCCCCAAGAATTGCATCAAAGGCCTTTGCATTTATCTGGAGTCACAGTGCACTGAGTAATTTTCTTGACTGTAATTGCATTCTTCTATTTATACTTAAAAAAATTGTTTCCTAATCTAACTTTTTGTGGCCTAGCCAGATGCAATCTAGCCTAACAAAGCCTAATTTAGCATTACCTAATCTAATTAACTTTTGTTCATTATCATTTACAAATGCAAAAAATCTCAATGTGTTGCCAGAATTTTTGTGTGGGGGCTCTTAAATTAACGAATTTATCAAAAAATATAATGAATAATCAACAAAGGCATAAAATAAAAAGAAGTGAAGTAAGCAAAACAAATAAAAGTATTAAAGGCCTTGCTATAGCTGAGGTTATCTAACAGTGATCATCTAGCAGCATTGCTTCCCATACCATAAGATAACAAACCTAACTAACATGTTAATCCTATTTTTGATGAACTATCTTATGCCTATTGAAGGGGAAATATGGATCTATTAGCAAGCTTCAAATAATGCCAGGTTCAATGACATATTCCATGTTATTTATCTTATACATCTATATATATAACTATATCAAGCAGATGTTTAAAATAAGGCTTAGGTGGTAAACTATTCATTAACATTAAATTTACAATAAGGTATCATAACTTTTTCAACTACTTATCACTTAAAACTTTGAAACGTTAGAACACATATTTCTATATGAGAACTCTAATTCACTCTTGATAGTATCATGACTGCAATTTTTTAGATAAAAGATAGCACTTTCTTCACTTCTACTTAGAACTTATCAATTGAAAAATATTTCAATGCTATAAAAAAAGAAGTTAGGTTTATTAAAAATAAATTTCTTTTGCCAAGCAATACAAAATGATACATTTTATATTTTTAAGAATTAAATATAACAGCTACATTATAGAGACATCACAGATATATTTTAACAACCCTGACATCTAAAAAATATACAGGAACATGAAATTTTAATGAAAATTAAAACACTTGTGACTCTCAGGTTAAAATAAAGTATCATCACCTACTTCAACTCGTCGGCACAATTCAAAACAGTAGAGGTCATCAGATCCAATGCTCTTGCTTGAACTCTTACAACGACTTGCAACTTGGTAAATTCGTCACGTACTTTCAATTCGACTCTTTTCACGTAAACGGGCACTTAGTTATTACTATAATTTATTTTCTACTTTTATACACCAACTTACTGCACCGGCGTTGCAACACGATAAATCCACCTTATTCTCGTGTGTGAATTTGAAGTAACTCGACTTGAAGAACGAACGGAGAGAATTTTTTTGCTGTGAGTTACAAAACATGCAAAGCTAACATACCTTCAGCAATAACATTTTCTGTGTGTTCAATTTCTTCATGATCAAATTCAACCCAATTTTGAGCAGAATTCGATTCAGTTTCATCTTCTCCAAAGTGGGAATCCGCCATTTTTACTCTGTGAATTGTTTAGTGCAGCCGTTGTTAGCAACGTCGTGAAGTTGCCACACGCCGAAATATATGTCACTAACACTTGTCATTCATCATCCATTATAATGAAATATTCTGATTAATGAAGAAAGTAATTGAGACAGAGAATTGCATGCAAAACAAGGTGTTAGGTCTCGATTTAATATTACTTGTCATATAATTACATTTGTTTTTGGAGTGCTACGTATATGACCCAAGAAATGTGATAGCCTAATAATGATTTGTGAAGTGAAATTGAAGAGTACATAACCAGTGTTTTTAAACTTTCGCAGTTGAAATGATGATCTGATTTTTATGGTATAGTAAGCAAGCGCAATTTTTGAATACAGTATACTGCACAAATATGTTTGTCCCACACAGTTAAATTATCTAATTGCTCTATAGCTGTAAATGCCTTCACAATATCTTTAGGGCTAAAATGTTTATTACAAAAGTCCATCGCTCTAATTTTCGAAACACACAAAAATAATTCATACTCGATACTTATGAATTTCAATATTAAATCCGGGAAAATCACACTAACTGCTAACAACTCAAACGCCGTTAGTAGTAAAGTTTCTAGTTTAAATTATCACTGGGGAACACTTTTTCAGAAACTTTGAGTTG
>VOMN01098907.1:0-12557 GCA_014899125.1 Orchestia grillus | reverse complement strand
ACGGAGGATCAAGAAACGATTGCTTTTTGTGGTTTTTGTACTGGTTCGGAGGAAGAGAAATTAGGACTAGAGAATGCATCTGATCGTTTTCTTTCTCGTCTCTTGAGTTGAATGTATTTCTGTAGTATTTATGCGCTGTACCTAAGTGTAACAGTAGCTGCAAGCGACATTTGAATGCCATTACGGGCAGTATTACGAGTATATCTCGACGAGTCGTTATCTCAATTAAAATTATTGTCATCAATATTTTCCTTTTGTACATTGATTGTTTAGATAAATTATTTAGAGCAGTTCTATTAGATTTTTGGAACGTCGGCGTTCATAAAAATTCCACTGCAATAAAAATCCTTCACAACTACTACCATAACCAATGTAGTCATTTCCCAATCACGATCCTGTCGGTATCTTCATTACATTATTATCGATATTTCTTGAATATTTGTCCAGTTTCTAATTGAAGGTACATCCTATCATCTTGATAAAGCTTCATTTTGAGTTTCCATAATATCACAGGTGGGAATTCTAAAATTAGTAATGACAATGCCGTGACTAGGATTCAAACCTTATTTATTAAGGCCACAACGCAACGTACTAACCACTATACTATCACGGCAACACGGCCTGGCAACGTAGAGCGCAACGTAAGGCTTTGTTTCATGCCGCGCTATTTCGACAGTAATTTTAGCGACCTCGTCTAAGAGATTGGATTGACAGGCTTCGTTTTAAAGCGATGCTCAACAACGGAAGTACTTGATAGGCTTGCAAATACGGTGATTTTTCAAATTATGAATAAAGCTAAACTTTCATCGCATAAATCAGATTTATCCGAAGACATTGGTGCTGAATCCATACTAAATTTTGCTCTCGCAACAAATTAATATATTTTTAATATAATATTTAAATTCTCTGGAACCGTGATAATATCCACAAAATCGTGCTTCACGCCCACGCGCTGCCACTGAGTATTCACCTCCAGCACCTAACGGTCCTGAGCGAGAATCGCTATGCAGAAGCCAACGGGCGATTGTCTTCCGAGGAGCGGTGGTCTGGCGGGAGGGTGTGGGAGCGGCGGCGCTGTGAGGGGTGTTGTGAGGGCCTTCCCGGGGTGTTGCTCTTATCTAGTCTTGTGTACTGAAAAAGAACCTTTATTAATTCCAACACGTTTTACCGTTGGGTTTTCAATGCCTTACAACTAATGGCGTGGTGAGGGATGTGAGGAACGTGTGGGTTAAACTTCCTTGTCCAAGGGAAGTACTCCCTGCTTGAGTGAAAATGCCTCGACGACTGAGCCGAGATTTGAACCAGGGTCCTCTCGGTTACAAGGCCATTACGCTAGCAGCACGCCATGGAGCCTTCTGAATGAAGGGAAACTTCTGAATGTGTTGCTCTTATCCAGTCTTGTATGCTGAAGGGAAACTTCTGAATGTGTTGCTCTTATCCAGTCTTGTATACTGAAGGGAAACTTCTGAATGTGTTGCTCTTATCCAATCTTGTATAGTGAAGGGAAACTTCTGAATGTGTTGCTCTTATCCAGTCTTGTATACTGCAGGGAAACTTCTGAATGTGTTGCTCTAATCCAGTCTTGTATACTGAAGAGAAACTTCTGAATGTGTTGCTCTTATCCAGTCTTGTATACTAAAGGGAAACTTCTGAATGTGTTGTTCTTATCCAGTCTTGTATACTGAAGGGAAACTTCTGAATGTGTTGCTCTTATCCAGTCTTGTATACTGAAGGAAACTTCTGAATGTGTTGTTCTTATCCAGTCTTGTATACTGAAGACAAACTTCACGTTCCTATGTTGGCTTCTTGGCTGGAATGGAGCCTTTTCAGGCTTTTAGTTTAATTTTTTATTTTTTCACCCTTCGAATTCATGAAGCACCATTCACGAACCGGAAGACTACTCTGAGTTTTCATTGAAAGTCGTGCGACCAATCAATGTTAGCAACCAATCGTGTTTTTCCAATAAAAATTGTGATTTCAATTCAAATTAAGAAAATTGCACAAGCCACCAGGAAAATGAACCTAATGGATGAAGTGTTAAGAGGACGGAGAAGCAAAGCTCAAGTTACTTTTGTTTCGAACGTTGACTCCGTGCGATCATTCCCGGCAAAGGTGTTTGCGAACCTGGAAAGGTTAAGACGAAACTATTGAGCGCAACCGACGACCAACTCTCCTCCTATGCACTAACAATAATTTTTAGAGTAATTAAATGAAAATAAATCATAAATCATATGAATAAAGTACTTTAGCCCCCGCTACTTGGGCAAAATTGCTGTTTTTCGTTATGTTTTGCGACCAGTCTAAATGCG
Organism: Orchestia grillus; assembly: GCA_014899125.1. Classification (NCBI taxonomy): domain Eukaryota; kingdom Metazoa; phylum Arthropoda; class Malacostraca; order Amphipoda; family Talitridae; genus Orchestia; species Orchestia grillus. The sequence continues at coordinate 10,248 of VOMN01098907.1, read as the reverse complement.
TTCACTATAGGCAAACATCATGCTGTTTTTCAAGTGTAATTAAAACATCTCTTTTACAAGTTGGCCTGTCGGTTGTACATTCTCAATCTACCTACTGGATGTACACCGCAAGTCTGCCTGGCAAATCTTCCTTACGAGTCAGTTTACGTGACGTTTCTTAAGCATCAATCCGCTTGCGTTATTACGGCTGTTGTATCACTGCACCGAGGCTACCGCGCCTGTATCCGAATTTCAAGTCCTCAACTGCTGCCGTTTTGGAAAACGTTGCCCTTCTGTGCTGCGCGAAACATAGCAAGGAATTTTTTCGCTTTTTTATCGTGAGAGGGAGTTTTTCCGTCAATCTGTTTGTTGATCAGAGCAAGCACGCAAGAACTGTGCCGCTCAACTGAAGCTTTTCCTTCTCGCTCGGTCGCTAACAAAGAACTCACCGACGATTCCACGTCTGCCGTGTGTGCGTATTCTGGTGGAGTTCGTGCGGCGCACTTGAGACGCTTGTAAATTTGGACGTTCGGTGAGGCACAAAGAAGAAAGATAAAACCTAGACCTAAATTCTTGTCCTAGTTCCAAGACCGTGCTGCAGTTGTATGTACTGGCGTTGTCGGAGTCGAGTTTATCTTCCGGGATGTTCGGCACAAGAGTTCAAATGCACGTATGATCATCTTTACAATCTTTGTAGCGTCCAAGCATGTGTCTTACTCAAAGTTTGTGTTAGACGAGCAAAACTAGTGATAGTTTTTCTTTCCGTACTTTCCTATCAGTAGCGTCAAGTCCTGCAACTGTCCGCTGGTCATTAGAGCAGCCTGAGATACAGCCTTCGATGTGCTGTTCCACTATTCAGACCAAGACTTGGCGTTTTATGATTTTAGTTGTAAATAAAAGCACTTGATCAGAACTCCTTTGTCATTTTTCTAGAGTTGGGCATCGATTTTACGCGTGTGATTCATATCTGAACTTAAATTTCTCCAAAAACTGCAACCCTTACTCCTATGGTATGAATAACGTTAAATTTTTCAAAGGAATTACTGATAAAACTCTTTGACGCTCGCTTTTCCATGTATGGACAGCAAATGTTTCTCAAATTTGGAAAATGCCAATAAAAAACTGTCATTTGTCACAAAATTAATATTTATCAAATCCTAGACAATTGCAAGAACTGAAAAGTATCCCATGAATTTCTCACAGACATTTCGATCAAATGAAGAAGCACGAGTTCATGATAGAACGCTCTAATTGAATACTTAATTTGATCACAACTTAACTGATGAATTTGGAAAACTTGGATTGGGCACACAAAGACTTGACCGTGATTGAACTATCGGAAAAACGGACGGCCGGCTTTATTCCTCTGAAATCTTTTGAAGAGTTTTTGCGATTCGCGTGAGCATTTCGTTGACAGGCTGATTAAGAGAAACGAAAATGTGAGATTTTTAGGACACAAGAAAGTTCCTTTCATACGTCAGTCGCTGGCAGCACCAAAATTGAGCAAAACAGCAAGCGGCGCTCCTTCAGTGGAAATCCGACCAAAAGTTCAGACGGTTCAGGCTTAATTGGATAAGACTTTATCTGGAATAAGCAATGAACAGCGCCCGTGGCACTTCTGACGCCAACTTTCCTTATCCTAAAAGACCTTCACTGAAAAAAACACCACCAAAACTTCAATGGGGGCATTTCAAAAAGAGCATCGATAAAACATAAATTGGAATTAGTGATTCGAATTAATGAACAGTCGAGTGCAATGAACTGCTGCCACTGGATGGTTAATGACTTCCTCGCCTAATTTGAACGCCCATTAGATCGACTTTGTACTGCACTTGCATTGATTCTCTTCATGAGGACTTTTCAGGGAGGGACCATTTTCTCTGTGGCTCGTACTTGATCTTCAGTGGAGCGCGTCGGGGACTTTTTGCCAAGTTCAAGGTGAGCAATCGAGCGTTTGCAGTGTTGGCACTTTTTAACCATTTTGGTCCTGGTGTTCTAGGTGATTCTGAGTGCTGGTGCTCCAGGTGATTCTGGGTGTTGGTGCTCCAGGTGATTCTGAGTGCTGGTGCTCCAAGTGATTCTGGGTTCTGGTGTTCAGGTGATTCTGGGTTCTAGTGTTCAGGTGATTCTGGGTGCTGGTGAGCCAGGTGATTCTCATCAACCGATAAAGGTTTAGAAGTTCGCTCTGTTTTTCATCAAGGTCTTATTGCGTCTTTAAAACTAATTCAATTTCATGTAATTGAATGCTTCTGTAATAAGAAATGTCATATAATAGTAAAGAACACGGCAGTTTTCTGTAAATTCAGATTTAGGAAGCAAGGAAGATACAAAACACATCACAGATGAGATTTTACGTTTGGAAATAATATAGTGAGTTCTAGTTCAGGTGTTTGAATTGTGGAAATTATGCTGAGTTGTACGAGACGCGATGGCAAGCCATGTCGGGTTACGTTACGTGATGGCAAGCCATGTCGGGTTACGTTACGTGATGTAACCCGTCAATCCTGAGGAAACATGTGCGCCAAATACATGCTTCCGTAATTTCGGCTGCAAGAGAAAAATAGGGAAAAAATAATTGAAAATATTTGTCGAATACGGCTGGGAAAAATACATTAGCAGATATTTATTTCTCATATTCAATGTTAATTTCGAATGCCTTAGCTATTTTTAACATTCAAGTTTAACACAATTTTTCTTCATGTCGTTCCTTTATTTTTTCTGTGGTCTTCGTTTCCATTAATTTTTCAATTATTTTTAAGGTCTGAACTCATTGTACGAATCGGAAGTTCCACTTCATTTTGAATGGTAAAATGAACTTTATGTCGCTAAGATTAACTCCTAAATCTCATTGGTCTGCGCTGTGCTGCAAACATTTTCGAGTTACTCAAAAGTAAATTTTTGTTCGTAGTACAAACCGTTGGAAATTTTAACTTAAACTTTTGATAAGTAAAGAATTAGCTAATATTCTCGAAACGTTTCTTAGAATGCATAACCTTCTGAATTTGATGCAGGCAGATATCCAGATATTTTTCATGGAATTTTTTTCACTCATTCACAGACCACAAATACCGACTTCGATCACGACTCTCGGCACTCGCACGCTGCACCATCGCGTCACTGTGGAGGTGAAAGTATTTTGCTCCTTTTGTTTGGATATTGATGTCACACGTGTACATTTAGTTCTATTCTGCAGCTGTACACTTTTTAAGAAGTGACAGTGTTGAAAACTCTGCAGTCCGAAACCGTGAGGGAGTCATCCACAATCGCTCACATTTCCAGCCCAATGTAGGAAACACGCATTTTTCAGAATTATCATTTACTTTGGTTAAAAAAAACTCCTTTAGCGGAAAAAATTGGTTTTCACTCTCTATTTTCATTCACTTTTGGTTTTCACTATTGGTTTTCACTCACTATTTTTAGCGGAAAAAATTTATTTCCACTTACTATTTTCGTAAGATATTATACTCAGAATGTGACCGAAAACCAAAGTGGTTCTTGATTTTTCCCTGTAATTGATATAATTCTCCAAAATATTCCGTCTTTTTTATTTCTCACTCCTGACGAGGTTTTATATTGGTGGTAGCCGTGTGGTATTACCTCATAGTATTGAATTTTAATATGTGTGTTATACCATGCATGAGCATCTATTTCATTCGTTCATTCATGAAAAATATTTAAACTTATTGAAAAATTTGTTCAGGAAGAGTCATGAACAACTTGTGCATTCATTCATACACAACATTTTCATTAAATATTTATATTATTTCGCATTCACGCAAAGCAAGCAAGACGCGAGGCAAGCGATTGGCTCTCAGTTACAGCGACAACGCGGAGAACCGATACGCTATTGGGCAAAGTGCGGCGGTTCACCGTGGTGTTCGGCCATGAAGAAGTTTTTCATGGCCTCTAAAAGGCAGCTTTATAAATTGTATTAGTATGAGTGTTTAAAATATCGCGTACGATGGCTGGTCTCTACCCCGCTGTCTCTTCCAAGAATAATGTCCAAATAGTGTTTTTTAAGCCTTATGTGGAACCTTTTTCAAGTTTCCTTTCCAAGAACACACAAAGAACACATTTGCGAGCAGCTATCTATGTTGGAAACAAGGAAGTTTCCATTCGGCTTTCCATTAGGCCTTTATCGCGTGCTACACAGGCTCTGGAAGTTATTGCGTCAATTGGGTGGGCAGACACGGGCATCGAAGCAGCTGCAATGTAAGTCAATAGAGCCCAGCGCGAGGGTTATGACGCTCTAAAAAGTTGGTAGCAGCTTTGCTTCATAGGATCGAGGCGAGAAGCCTGGCTTAAGAGCCATCTGGCGCCATTTCAGGCCACTTAATGAGATGAGAGAACGGATTGAAGGAGAACTTTCCAAATTTTCTCTCCACTCTCCCCCATGACTCTCTGAAAACTTTCGCGAATGAGCCCGTGCCGGCAACAGCGCAGTTTCCTTCAAATCCAATGGCTCGACGATTGAATTTGAGTGCATTACTCGCGAGATTTTTCTTGAAAACTCTGCGATTTGTAGAACCATTTGTGTGACGGATGGCACTGACTCGGTTCCAAGGGGACTTGCATTTATTCTCTTAAGAAAAACGTATAGAGCGAGTTCTTTTTTAGTTAAAATTACTCGTATAGATACGATAACGTGGGACGAAGAACCGATTCAAATTATACCCCGGGCTTCTACGCTTCCCCAACGTTACTTTCGTACTTTATCATAACCAGAAACCAGACTTTCCTTCGCTTCAACGGTTTGTACGATCACCGAAGAATAGATTTGTCTTCGAAGCGCCCCATTTGTGAAAGGAATCGCATTTTTCGAGTGTCAAGTGCTGCACCGTCTAGTATCGATGGTCGCGGTGTCGAGGGCTCTCCGAGGCCTCAAGTTTGAGTCTGACGCCCTTGGAGGACTTGGAGGGGGATCACGAGCCGCAAGGACCTCCCAAGACAAAACAGAGCTGAGATTTGGTATCAATTCGAGTTAGCTAACGCCTCTACAGGCGCTCAAGAGGCAGAAACATCAGCGTTATGAAACCTCCCTAGAGTCTTCTTTTGAGCTTGGTTCTCTGCCGCAAAAATAAACCATGTGTGCCGTTACGTTTTTTTGAAGTGCTATCGTATTTTTGATGGAGGATGTGAAGGAACTTCATAGTGTCTAATGTTATCGCTAATTAATTCACTACACAATATCTACTTTTGTAAGAGAAACAGAAAAACACACCATTAATTCTACCATGAAAAAGTACAAGGTCAGGCAAAATGATCTGACACATTTGTAGGTTGAATAAATGCAAATGAAGTAAAGAAACAAAAAAGTATTTTTTTTTTAAACTACATATAATGCCATTTTGTTTCATTATGTTTTAAAAATTAAACGGAACGCTCTTTGTGTTGCAGTTACAGATTCGTTTGTTTTGATAAACGTTTTCTCAATGAAAGCGCGATGCTCACCAGTCCAATTCATGGCAGCAACTGAAAAGAAACGAAAAACAATGGCATTATAAAGACACAAAACAAAATGGCATTATATGAGAAAAAAGGCATTATATGTAATTTCCGAAAATAAAAACACTTTTTTTGTTTCTTTACTTCATTTGCCTTTTATTTGTCTTACAAATGTGTCAGATCATTTCGCTTGACCCTGCATTTGATGAGTAGATTTGTCCTCTATAGAAACTTACTTATATTATATCAGCCTATACTGTAACAGTGTGGGCTTTACATAGCAGCCTAAACTGTAACAACCTGTGCTGTAATAGCCTGCACTGTTACAGTAGTAAAGTCAGCACCATAACTATCAGCACCTGTAAAGTCAGCACCATAGCTACAAGCACCAGGAAAGTCAGCACCGTAACTACCAGCACCTGTAAAGTCAGCACCATAGCTACCAGCACTAGTAAAGTAAGCACCAGTTAGGTCAGCAACGTAATAGAACTTCCAACACCAGTATAAAAAGCACCATAACATAACAACCAACACCAGGAAAATCACCATAACATAACTACCAACACCAGAAAAAGCACCATAACATAACTACCAGCACCAGTAAAGTCAGCACCGTACACATATCAGTGTCGTCCAACAGCGAGCACAGAAACAGTGCCCCTAGAAATAGAGACCAAGTCTGCCATAAAGTATAAAAGTTGGCCACCAACAAACATTACGACAGATGCCGCCGTGGCGCCCAGCACCAACTGTTTTGGGTGCTGGGTTTCTGTTGGGAAAGAACAAAATGTTTACTGTACAAAAAACTGTGAAGCTGAAGACCGTAAGTAACAGTTATGAAAGAATGAAATAATAATCTGTGAATGACGGCAACGATTTTGAAATCGTTTATCGTTTTGTGATTTTGTATATCCTTGTCCTCACTCGGGAATGCTTGATATATTTAGTGTGGTAAGTTTATTTTAAAGCGATCTGAAGAAATGTCTTGAATGTTTGGAAGCATTAATCTTCTTGGGACGTTTGACGGTACTTTTAGCGATGAGTGTTTGGGGAGTGCTTGTTAGATTTGCATCACATTGACGATCCTACTTCTGAAAAATTCCTCAGTAAATATGTGCAACGGAACGCACGTTTCGAAATAGACTTGAGAGTGACAATTCATAAATAATAGCTCTTCTCAGTTCAATAAAAAAAGTAAAAAAATATCTTGGAACACGGTTGATCAGAAGTTGAAAAACAACTATTTGAATATCCACTCGTATGCTTCAACAACTTGAAACCCGTTATTTTCACAACTTTCTGCGAATATTCTGTTCTTTATTCGAAAAATCTTCGTCGCTCAGCGTTTCCTCACTCACTTGCATTGTGGGTCCAGCCGTCAAGGCTAGAACTACAGTTCTTCACATGAGCGTTACTATCAAACGTGATAAATAAGATTATTAATACCCTTACAAATATTTTTAGTTGTTTCACCTTAGGCCAATCTTAAATTTATTTTCAGGCGGTTGACTGACGCTTTAACCAGCTAAAGGACAACTAAAACAAACGACATGCTCGGGCCCAATTCAGCCTTTGCCAAGGAAGGTCAGTTCGATCCAGATTTCAGTCTGAGACGTTGCCGCTACTTTTTACTCTTCAGTATTTTTAAAGAGTAATTTCGAAGATTATCGCAGCTCAAAATCTGTAAACTAGATCTCTCAGGTATAAATTTTTTCATTCCTCTAAAGTCTTTAACAAACAAACGAAGATTCCCTTTCAAAATGGAGGGCCAATGAGATGGTATTAGCTGTTTCTGGGCTGGATTTTGTTAATACCTAAAGTTCTCAGTGTTTTCTATTAATGTCACCGTCAAGGACTTATGTATTTTTATGTGCCTTAAGCTTTTATTCCTGAGATCACGCCGATTAAAATCCTTAGCTTAGGTCTCTCATGCACGGACTTCTTTTCATCCCTTCAAAGTTAACAGCAAGCAATATTTGGCACTCAAAATGGATGGACACTAAAATGATGTTTCAGTTCCTGTGTTTGATCTTGGATTTTTCATGCTTTAGTGAGTGTGTATTCGGCCAAGATACCGAACAAACGTGGTGTGAACTGTAAATGCAATTATAATGATCGAAAAGGTGAAGTTAATTTAAATGATGAGTCAACCAGGCGGAAGTGGTTGGCTGCGTTGAGTCCTCGTGCGAATTTTTTTTTAGATCCTTCTAAGTTTTTTTATTTATGAAAAACGTTGGTCTTCAAAAATGTCATAATTTAAAAATGTCATCACTATTCTTTTCTTCATTGTTCTCGTATTGTTCTCGATTTTAGAAAAGTGCCAGAAACTTATATTTTGTAACCAGACCGTTGTGTCATTTAGCGACATGAAGGAACTGCATGAGGCGAAGAAAACCAACATTTTGAAAACTTCTTCTCTTACTGAAGCAGCGGTCAACCCTTCTAAGCTTCAGCCTCAGAATATCCAGCTCGTTTGAGGATCTTAGCGAAAAAAGCGGCTGTATTCAAGGTGCAGGAGAGTCACGACACGGCGAGCTTCATCCAGTTTGTACTGCACTGGCGGAATGTTGTCAACACCTCGGCCAAAGGACAATACATCAGACTGACTGATGAACATCGGATTGTTCTAGAATCCTCCTCAACAAATCTTTCGTGCTTGCTTGACTAAATCAAGAAGGCACCTTCAGGACATCGAGCCGGGCGACCACAAAGTGTCACACAGGACACCCAAAATCACTCGTGCTGATGATGCAAAGTCTGGTTGCTGTGTGTATCTGCTGAGACATGCTGAACTTTCCTCTGTGCTTCTGCGAGAAATACAGAGTGACTGAATTAAAGGCGAATTTTCCGCATATAGGCAGTCTACAGGAGTCAATGCTTTCAAGACATCAGGCGATATGATCGAAGCGAGCAAAAAATGGTTGGCCAGGCATGCTGCATTTTATTTGGAAAGGATGCACTTCTGAGAGCAGAGGAAGCACAGCTGCATCTGTAAAGGGCTGTGTAGAGGCTCCCTCTCTGTCTTCTGATGAGAAAAATGGTGCAGCCTGTATGGCCGAATGGTTCCCAAAAAAGGAGCGAACAATACTTGTCCTATGACGATGAAGATCCTCTCGTACACAATAAAGTGGGTGACTTCTTTCGAGAAGTCTCTAAAGGCTCACCCTATAACACCTCTTCAAAGTACGTTTGACTTCGTGAGACATGGACTCTGTTTCCACACATAGAGTGCGTTGTCGTCAAAGATTGGTTGTTGTGCTGTTTACTATCGAAAAGTTTATGAGTGTCTTACAGTGAGTCAAATTACGACGACACTCAGTAAATGTACTTTGGAGTGGACTCCATAACATAAGGAGAGATCAGCAGAAAAATAGAGAGCTTCTTAGGACATCAATCAAGAAGTCTCACTTGGCTGTTTAATTGGCATTTGGTGAGCTAATTCTACCATTAAATGTTTCAGTGGATGATGACATTGTGGATTTAACAGAGAAATGTTATCAGTGATTTGTTTGCAATTCACAAAAAATACTAATCATTTTCTGCAATTGTCTGTCAGTTTCAAATAAGGGAAACTTTTTCCCTATATTGTCTTCATAAGCGAGTTTTGTTGTACAGTGGAATGTCATCATTCAATTGCCGAAAAGACGGAGATTGTTTGAAATTATCTAGTGTGATTCTTTTCCGGCATTAGTTTAAAATTTAGTTTTAATACTTACTGGATGTTGACTAAGTGATGCTCAGAATGGTAAATTTGTGGGTATGTTAATAGGCGCCTAATCAAAAGTTCTTCTGTATTCATAATAATCCTCATTTTGGGATGCATGTTCATTTAACATTATTCTAATGCTATATTTAGTTATTGACTAGTGAAGGTTTTGACGAGAATAAGAACTTTATGATGAGAATTGTGATAGCCTTCTCTACAGTAAAACCAAGTAATCTGCTGTGCATGTCTGCTCTTACAGTAGTCCTTAGGAGAACCTCAATTACCGAGACACTGTCTCACACCTTCAGAGCTGTTACAATTCTCGAGCATCTATATCCCCGAGAGTACACGTGCGTGCATTTTTCATCACGGTCCTAAACAGCCTCCACCACAATGGTGGGCGGCTCGCAACAAGCAAGTGTTCTATTTTTCATAACAATAGAAGTGACGATCATTTCTTTGAGGAAGACGATATTGAATGCAGGTATTGTTAACGCACTTGAGCGCACCAATAAACGCCTCTCTGAAGTGGCTGCGAACACGGCTTTTGTGAGACGGCGCCTCGGCTGCGCTTATTGAACGCTACTCCTGATATTGCGCTCAGCGGCGCGTCCCCCGCGCTGCTCTCAACTCTTGCACGTGGTTTTCCACTTTGAATTTCTAGTGTTTCTTCTGGTTTTTGATTTGATAATTGTGTTTTAGTACGGCAATTCCTACTTGAGGTTTTGTGTTGTAATTCCTGCTTGTAGTTTCTGTGTAGCAAATCCTACGAGCTGTTTTTTTGAGCGAGCCTGTCGTTGATATTGTTATATTAGAAATTACCTACGCTTGGGTTTTAGCACGCACAGACTCAAGTGCAGTCTTCCGAGTGCAGATTCATAGTTGTGTGACTGGACTACCTGTTTCGTCAAGGTTTCAGAGGTCGCTTTATACCCCTCGCATGCATATATGAGTGCTCCCATTGACCTACAGAAGAAGGGGACAAAAAAACACAGTTTCAGTTTAAACACATTCACTTTGTAATGATATCATGGGAAATTCAAATTTGCAAAAATACACGAAGAGCACAGACACGGGTTAAGGACGAAATGTTCTGATCAACAAGGTACGTACAAAAA
>VOMN01098903.1:0-22880 GCA_014899125.1 Orchestia grillus | reverse complement strand
AGACGGACCAACCAAGCAAGCAACAACTGTGTATTAGTATGTAGTAAAACGCATATATATATCTAGCGCTCATATAATTCGTAACCAAGTGTCTCAACGAAATATATTCATTCCCAATGTATAAAGTTATTTTAAAAAGTTATAAATATACGACCCAGTGGATGTTTCCAAATATTTACCTTACAAAATTATTCTGTTGGTGCACTTAAAAATTGATCAGTCACTGGGACTGATTGACACACCATCATACGAACATCTTTTATAGGATGTAGGATGGAAGTTCAGAGGCTATACAACTCCCAATCTACATACCTTTCCACTAAACGATCTTTCTTCCATTGAAGGCAACCGCGGGACTGCGTAGATGAATACGTCAGCGTATCCAGGATACGCGGTCGAGCATACAAAAGGACGGCAGGGGAAAAAACGAGAAAGGCTCACAGAGTCTAATTTTTAGTGAGTTTCTATGCACAAACTGTGTGGATTACCTGCCATGGCGGCTTTCCTATCGGTCGGGAACTTGACAACAGATGGCGGAGAAATTTGGAGTGAATGAATAAGCAAACGCGAAGTGCTGCTCTAGGAAAGCTCGAAACTGCTTTATGCGATTGGTTTCAGAGAGAGAGAAAGAGAAAGAGATCTTCTTCTAATGGGGTGATGAGAGCTTTTCAACCCTGTCTTATGGTCTTTTGTCGTTAATGCGACCGTTGCGCATGTCTTAAGGGCTGTAATCAGTTACATGATGACACTGCACTTTTAAAAATATGCTCTATAAATTTAAATGTTCGCACGTAGTCATGTTACTTTATAGGAAAATAAATTTCACCAGACATTGTTTCAAACATTAGTCCGCAATTAAGCTATTCTTTACCGTAGAGCGAACTCTCAGATGCAGTAAAGCCTTTCAAATTTAAATCTGCCACTGATTTAACAATAGCTTACGTCGACCACCGCCTAATTTGCAAAAAATTATAATTCAACGAACAAGCTCAGTCCGCTAACAAACAGTCAGTGAGATAAGACTACAGAAATGATATTATTACGCCGATGAACATACTGTGATTCCGAATGATTGTTACAACGTATGCGTGTGTGTTTGTGAGTTCCCTTGAATTAAGACCAAGTATTTTTCAAGTTAAATGTTAGCGAAAATTTATTACATACGTGACAGAAATTCTACAAAAAATACTATAGCAGCAAGCACGCTAGAAGATAAATGGTCATGGGTACGAAATTAGTTTCAAATATCCCTCCATATTGGGTTTTGGTTTATCTAAATCGTTTGCTATCATCAAATAAATCATCTGCACTCAGCACATATATATAAATAAATACACACGTACGTAATTCTTCTACTCGATACCTATTTTACGAATTGTTGTAATACCAACACGCAGGAGAGAAACGAAGCCCCAGGCCTTGTGTACATGGTGTCCGTCCCCATCTGTGGGGAGGAGACAGGTTCAGTGAGGACTTCAGGTCCCCATCTGTGGGGAGGAGACAGGTTCAGTGACCCACTTCATGTCTCTACTTCAGAACATGAGGTGTTAGTGGTACGGCGTTCAGGTCGAGAACTGAAGATAGCGTAACCGACTCACTGGTTGTGGTTTGACAGCATGTGCCTATTAGGATAGCACAAATATCGATTAAGATGGCACTAATATCCATTGAGATGGTACAAATACTGATTAAGATACCACAAATATCGATTAAACAGGTACAAATACCGACTGAGACGGCACGGAGTAACAATAAGAATGGTGCCTCTGCATAAAATTGTTCTCTTATATAGTTTCATTTTTTGGAGCAGCGGCTTCTCGGCCTGTTACTGGTCTCTGCACGACACTTCAAACGAAACAAAAAAATTGATGAAATAACATGGAGTTTCAGTTAGTAGAATTGATCCAAAGAATAGTTTCTCGCGAACTATCCATAAAAACGAGAGCACAATCACAGCAAGGAACTCCCTTGAGCAACATTAATTTCTTCGTAAGCCGATGTTTCCGAAATCCGAGGCTAGGAAACTACTTCGATTAAAAAGATAAAAAACAAATACAGGCGGACGAATAAACCCGCATTAAAATTCTACGTGTACACTACACGCGCTTGTTATTCTAAAGTATATCGAGCTAGGATATAATGCACAACAAGCTGTGGTAACCGCGACTTACCAAAGCAGACAAAAACATTTCTTCACGTGAGCTCACGCACCACCCTGAGATGAGCTACAATTCGTCTTTGCATCGTAAACCACCCTGATACCGCTGAATTTTGCAGCTCGTAAAACCGAGAAATTAGATCCTTTTTTCGTTCGTGGGAACATGATGAATTAAAAGCCGTATTTACAACCCATTTTATAGCTTCTTGCTAACAGTAAGCCAGCATTATGCAGTAGAACCCCACTATACTGAGTACGTAACCGGTCGCAACACATCTATGCTGTAACATAGGCCCTTTTTCTTCCAGCATGCGTCCAGACAGGTTTTCGTTGACCGTTGAATGCAATATTGCATAGACGTTGAGATAAGAAGACAATTTCAGGAGTTGCCCTTCCAAGGCTGCAGGTATCCTGGCTACATGAGGGGATTGGAAAGCTTGTTGTCACTTTCACTGCGGCGGAGAAACTTGGTCCAACAGGGCATGTGCTCGTCTGCGCCCTGAAGGCCTTCTCGGTGGTGTACGTGGTGACGCGTCTTACTAATGCGTTACATAAAGATACGTTTCTCGGGCACAACCAACCGCGTAATTGCGGGGGAAGTAGCTGCCTTCTGTAGTTCCTCCTCTTACAACACGCTTGCACAGTACCCAACTGTGGAGTCCATCAAATGCATCGCAAGTTTACATGCTGAAAAAAGGACTGTGTCAAATTGACTACCGCTCTTAAAAGTTCCTCTTGTCAACGCTCTCTAATTTTGAAACCTGACGTTCAAATGTACAGTGAGAAAGCGGCTTTCTCGAGCCCTGCTAATCATACATGTGACAGAAAAGCTATTAATTAACTTCCTATCAAGGCTCATCTGTTAAAACCTGTTCCCATTTTCAGTTCATAGGGCGTGACATTAGAAAATTTCCCGACGCAAGTGTAAATTTACCTGACATTGCTTATCGTATTTATTAACAATTAACGTAGGTTTATGAGAATTACGAGTTAACTTCCTACAACTTACAATTCAGTCAGCGTCTTAAAAAAACATTATTTATTATTTTCATGTTCTTTCCGTTATTTAAAGTTTTTTCATCCCAATGCAAAAACTGACACCATTGAAAAACATACGTCAATCAAAACAGGAATTTTTCATTATAAGATTTCACGCTCTGATCGAAGATTAATTTCACAGACATCCTTCCCGAATGGCATTCAAGTATCACATGGCGTGATGGTGATGGCGTCACCATCAAAACCAAAACATTTGCAAAAAAGAGAACGCAAAGTGATGTTGCATCTCTTTGTCCTGCTGTCGCTGCACGTGCGTGGCTTCTTGCAAGTCCGTTAGCTCAAAGAACGGAGATTTTTGAGCTTTCTCTGTCTAGATTATCTGAGTCAATGAATTCTCGAGCATCAAGGCCGCACCATGCGATGTTTATGAACTGGTTCTCGGCAGGGAACTTGGTATCTACAAAGGCGTGCGGGTAAAGGCATAGTCCGTTAAAGCCTTTGAGATGCAGAGTAGTGTTTGCGTAGAGTAATTAGTGGAATCTTTCGACTCGTAATGATCACCCAAAGAAAACCGCATTGCCAAAGGACTTTCGCAGAAAATTATAATTAATTATAGCAACAAATACCTCAAAAACGATTAATATTATGGTTGTTCATTATTGTTGTAGGTTGAACCCATTAATTAATCACAGCGATAAATACCCCAAAAACGATTAATATTATGATTATTCATTATCGTTTGAGGTTTTAGATATTTCAGCTGAAGTCATTTTCTTGACTTAATGTACTGATATGTCTACAGTACGCCAAAGTTTCTTCAACCCGACACTCACGAAAATCTCATTGTTTTAAGTCAAATCTACTCCACTTAACTAGTATAAATTTAAACATCTCATGGAGGCCTCTCCTGAAGAATTTTTTTTCAATCAATTCAGTAATTTTTGGCAATGATTTCTTACGCATCATTAATCTGTAATGATTTAAACCGACATTGTAAATGTTTACACTGTTTTTCTCACTCGATACACCCAGTTCTCATTTACGGCTTCTTTATTGACAGATTAGTCCTATTTGACCGGTACGTCCTCTAAACGACTTTGTGATCTACAATATTGTAACCATCTTGAAACTAATTGTTTTAGTTCACCCCTAGCTCTTCCATGACTGAATTATCATGTAGATGACAACGCGTTTTGATTTGACGCTTATTTTTCTCTAAGTGCGTTGTAGCTGCTGATATCTGAGAGCAAAAGAGAGCGTCCGTCCCATGGCGGTCAGCAGCCTTCTCTTTGCAACTGATAAGGATTCTAATTGACAATGCAACTGCGAATACTCTAAAACTGACTGTAAATTGCACGTAGACTGCATTCTTCATGTGTAGTGAATGGGTTCAATAAAACATTTATATGATTTCACAGCCTTAGCTATTTCCTCAAGCCCATCTACAACTTTTAGACAAAGCCCAAAAGGCTTCAGGATTTTACACGACGAATCGAAATTCGTGGAATTGTGTTTCAATCCCGGGTGAAAGTTGTCCCCGAATGTCACTCAAACTTTTCAATTTAGAACAACGAACGCCCAAAATTATTTCCAACTTTCCATGACTATATGCCAGTTCTTTCATTCCTCATTTTAGCGATAATAGAAACTCTAGGAACTGTTAAAATGTTTGCCTAAATACTTTACGTCGAATTAGCAAAACTTGAAATCTTATAAAAATTAACAAGTTTTAAAAAATAGGAGATATTCTATTAGTGTACTACTATACGTCAACTGTCCATGGTAAGATATTGATATAACAAAAAGCGTCGTGTGTACTTGTTCTTGGTCAGTTTGTCCCTACAATTAACTATTCCTTCCTGCATTTACACTTGAATTTTGTTGTATAAAACGTGGAGGTTTTCGAAGTGAATCACATTTTCGTTCACTACGCAAATCGATCACGTGTAGCGTCTTGCAAGTTGTATCACGGACGATCCTTTCCTTCCGTAACTTTCACTTCAACACTCCCTTTCCCTCAACCTCATGCCACACAAAGAACCTTCCCTTTCGGGTACGCAGCATCAGCGCCAATTCGCTATTCAGCAATTTGTAATGATGAGCAGTTATAATTGTGGGATATACTTGCAGAGAGTGTGCTCGATTCCTGAACACGTTTCTTTATCGTTTGAAACTAGGTAATTATGAGTTTTAAAGTTAGACAAACAATTTATAATGAAAATTTTATTTAGTTGAAAAAGAAGGCCAGAACTGCTCGTATATTGAAAAAGAGACGTAATATACCTCTATATTATTGATACTGTTAAGCTACGTCCTACCATTATGCGAAACGATTATAGGAGCATGAAACTGAAAAGTTAGTTCGTGAGTAATCTAATATCTTTCCTTCTAGTACTAATTAATTTAAGGAAATTTACTTTCATCAAAAAGGAAAACGTCGTAATATTGTTATGAAATCCATCGGTCACCACGTGAAGTGTCCTATTTTGGTCAACGGAATTCTCAGGGAGAGAGAAAATTTAAAAAGGTATTAAATTGGATATCAGAGAGAAAAATTTGTGTTTTCCAAGCCGAGGTCCGCCGGAAATTTTTTTCTCTAATTACAATGAGAGTACAAGAACTCGTGAAAGCATTCCTCCTTCGAATTCAAAACGTCCACCCCTTCAATTTCACTGCTCATACTATTACTCACTTCACTAGTTTTTGCCTTTTCCCAAATACATGTTCATTGTAGCGTAATGCCTGTAATCAGCAACTTCTTTTTCGGTACACGCAACCAACATTCGAAGTTTGTAATTTTTTGCCCTGATTATCACTGTAGCACCTGCATTTACAGTCCTATCTTATTAACCCCTTAACGTATTATCCCGAGGAGGTCGGTGTTGCATTCACACGGTCGGTGTTACCGACAGTGACCGTGTGAATGCAACATCCACGTCCACGAGATATCTCGGGATAATACGTTCAGGGGCTAAGCAAGACCACATTTCTGTGAGAACAAGCTAAGTTCATTAAATTGCGTTCACATTGTCTTTAAATAACAAAAAACTATAAAATATATAAAGTTATTCAGCTTTCCCTTCTGTCAGTGTTATTTAATCTAAAAGGAAGTAATTTAATTCATATTTTGTACGAGATTGGAATTGAAACTTGAAATGGATTTACCAAATAATTGTTCTAGCAGCTTCACGACCATCAACAAAACAAATAAACCAGTGACTACATTACATGGAAATGAGGTCTTTGCTTGCTTGAGAAACTCACTTCCGCAGGCCATGGATCTAGAGTCTAACACTTTGAGAGCAATGCTGACAGTAAATATGTTGAATTTTTCAGTTTTTGGCACTGGCGATTACCCTCTTCTCGGCTGAGATGGTACACGCCGACTACGGCGGGGGCGGCTCCGGAGCTCACGACAATGTGATAGTTTTGCCCGCAAGCCTCAGCAAGGCCCACCCATGGACTGGTTTCGGCAACTACTACCCCGAGTTCGTCCCGAAGTTTTTCAAAGCCCCCAGATGGCTTCCAGGTTATGATCCGACTTACTCCGCCAGCTGGGTTCCCTTCGCTCCAAAGCCGAGAAGTCAGTCTTACAATCGCAGGGGCGACAAATTCATGTATGCCAAGAACGGCTTCATTAACTTAGACAGCTCCGTTCCTCAAGGATTTGGACCTCCGAAAGTTGGCTCTATCTCCCCTGGCAGCTTTGGAGGGCAGGGACATCAGTACAACCCTCGAAGGCAGTCATCAAGCAATCGAGAGACGTTTATCAATTCTCCCGATCAAACCAGGAATTTTCGAAATCAGTCTCCTTTATACAACCAACAATTAAACACCAATTACCGCCAGCAACAGTCACAAGTCCATAGCTTCCCTACGACTTTTAGTCCCAGTTTTGACCTACTGAATCACAATGTATTAACAAATCCTCAGCAATTACAAGTCTTGGACAGGAACTCTCAGCCTCGTCATCCGGTTGTGAATGAAGTTAAACCTGTCTCAAGAGCACAAAATCATGTTGGATTCAGACATTTGACCTCGACTCTTCATGTCGGATCTCGACAACCTGGAGCAGCTCCGCCGTACGCTCTTGGCATCTCCTACAGTCAACCAGAATCCAAGGTGGTACATCCACACCAAAGCCCTCGTTCGACTTCTTCGTTCCAGCAAACCCTGAAGACGCCGTCAAACTCCGTGCACGCAAGAGTTCCGGGCCAGTCTTTCGAAAGCGTTGTGTCTTCTTTCTACACACATTCTCAGTAAACTTCTCCCTAGCTGGATGACAAGATATCGTAAAAGTGTCAATTTCAAGAGGGTGAACTGTTTTCCCTGCGTGTATGACCACCCGTGCTTCGCTTTCGTGTATTTTTAGGAATTACCTTTTCCCGTGTGATGGAAATATCTTTCCTCACAAGCAAGTCTAAATGAGGTCACATGTATCCCAAACTCATACCATGCATGCACTTTCCATGAAAAGCTCACAAATATAGCATATGCTTTTGGCCTATATAATCGCATTCAATTATGGAGATGTTGCATGATACCTGCGGCTTATTAATGAACTATACCAATTTTGCACTGTATCATAGCCTAGCCCAATCTTCTTTTGTGTGTAGAATTGATAATGAGAATGATATTGTAATTAGTGTAATTTATGTTTTAGCTTCATTGTTAAAGTTGCGTTGTGTTCCTTATGGAGAGCGAAGCCTAATATTGGCGCCTTCTAGGATTTTCTAAACTTTTTTTGAATTCTTGTAAAATTGTTCCTAAATTCCCAAGTGAAAGTAAATGAAGTTTGTGTAATTCTGTTAGCTAAATCTTGTAAATATCATAAATGTTGTATCTATTTTGCTCTTCAGAAACCACTGAAGTACTTGCTCTTCGTTTCCTATTTCTTCGAAAATGTGAAATCATCACACTTCGTCCACAACCGAAACTCAGTGGCGTATGCTGCACCTCTTCCAGGCCTACCTCCATCTCTCTCGCCTTTCTCCAGTACTCTATTGCAAGGAAAAAAACGGCCGTTTCGACTAGATGGCTTTCGGAAATGGCCTACAGTTTTTGATGTTTTCCAGAAACTTTTCTCCAACCCGAAACGTGAACGTCCTTCTCGTGGCTTCCGGTTCACACCAAGGCCTTCCAGTCCGAACTACATGCAAGCTCCTCAGTCTTTTTATTTCCGGCCGCAAGAAACTTATAGCAATAGCGGTGGAGAAAAATGGGTAGGTATGTCGATGTATAATAATAACTATCTAATGGCTGGCCCTGACAATCATCACGAGCCCTTGAAAACCGTCAATTCACAAACAGCCTACCTTTACGCGATACCTCAGCCAGTGGGTGGACCGCAGTACAACACGATTTCAGTCATGAAAACTCCTGTAATGAATCCCCATGCACAGCAATTGTCTATGGAAAGTTTCAAATTCCCAGTGAAAAGCATGCCTCCAAACATAGGTGTCAAACAACACACAACTCTAGAATTTAATGCTGTGAACGGGCTGCGGCACACGCCATGTAGATATTTGCACCGTTATAAATTTTGTCATGCGAACAAACTCGCCCACTCAAATAAAAATCATGGTCAGGTCCAAATATTTCCAAGTTCTTCTTGGACACAGAATACCCAATCATTGATGCAGTATCCAATGGAATACCCATCACAGAACCAAAACAATCACCGTGCTTCTTACATAGCTCCCCCTAGGACACTTTCAGAGCCAGATTATTCGACTGGTGGAATCACTGATCCAGATATGCATTGGTATTCAGAGAACCCTGAGAAGAATCAGTCGACTCACTTCATAGTAAACGAGGATGGGCACAATACAAAAACTCAAAATTCATTTTTGCACAATTCTTCCGGATCTGGACGACGATGGAATCGGTGGGCACCTCTTCATGCTGCGTCGTACCTGGCGGAGGGTAGAAAGGCGCGCCAGAAAGTGAAACCCTTCTCACGGTACCAAAACGATTTGCAGCTTCCCATATCGGAAACAGCTTGAAAATGCAAACTCCGTAAACGAGATTCCAGTTGTCGAATGTTCCGAGAAGGAGTAAAAGTTCTTCTTCCTTGGTTTCTTGGTGAAGAAAGTTGAACGTTTTTGATACATTTGTTACTATGTTCTCACGATTTGGTGATACTTTCAGACGATAACAAACTTTCTAAGCTGAGGAGCAAAATAAGATGAACTGGCGAATGAAATTAATTAAAGATACGTACCATTGAACCCTCTAACCAATTAGTCGACTTTATCAGCGTACTTCCTCTCTTGATTACAAGGTTTACAAAGAAAGTTTGGAAATCGTGAGTAGAAGTAATAAATGACTTAAATTACTTGTATTCGTACGACACATCGTACTTTGCAAAAATCACATCATTAAAAATTTTCCACACTCATGAGATACTATAGTCCCTCATATTTTTACATACGCGTTTTGCAATTACATCGTAATTAAAATGAGTCGATTATTAACATTCGCTCGATATATTCTACCACGATTTTAATTGATACTCCAGTTTAATCATGGAAGCACTTCAGTAAATTTTTAATTACCTAGCTTATGGGTAACAAGTATGAATACGGTAACGACCATTCACGGCAGCTCTCAACGTTTGATTTTTTCAATCTCTTTTTTACTGTTGTTGAAAGCCACGTGATGAGAGAGACTAATAAATGAACCTGAATAACATTAATCTACTCATTTATTGTTCGCAAGGCGCAACATGAGGTTCAGTAGAACTGAGATTTCCGTGTATAATAACAATAATAATAGTTATTATACTCATTATTATCAGCATTGTTAAGTCATTTGCACTCCAATAATGAACATGTATGTTGTTTTGGTCACGGGCATTTGTCCAGACGCAGAGCGTCGTACTGAGAGAAGCGTCTTTCATAGCACCACGTCACACATTTATTTAATTTGAATGTTATGCACTAAAAAAGTATTTCCAATTATTTCTACTTTCCCCCTGCTCGTCTACATGTGAAATATATTCTTAAATATTGTTTTTCCCTGTGTCTAATTTTTGTTGTATTTTAAATACTGCGAATTTTTAAATATTCCCTGGTTCCACCGCTCTTTTTTCACGTACCGTTTAGTTGCCTAAATATATCTTGTTAATACGTATCTTGTTGCGTGTATATGCTCCATACAGAATAATGTCAAGATATTGTGTTCTTGTCCTTTTGAAATAATTATGAATGTTATAACACAACTGTCCTGAAAACTAAAGAATGAAAATAACGTACCACGTTTTATGCGAGCGTTTGAGCGCTACGTGAGCTTTACATGTGTACGCAGGGAACCTTGAGTGAATATTATACATAAATATTAGTCGAACCGTTATTGTAGTTTCCGAAATCAAGATTCCAAAGCAGAACAACAGTCACAGGAACATTCCAGAATGTTCGCATCAACAAAACGTTCATATATTTAACTCAACTTGGCAACTGTAAACACGTTGATGAAAACTAATCCACACTTTTTTCATTATTTTTTAGGAGCAGTTTGGCGAACCATTGACCCTAGCAAGAGGATTGAGTCTTGTGAATAAGTAGAGGACAGCTTTTTCTGCTGCGCGAGCTACGTAAACGTTATCTTGATACCGTTACTTGCGCTCATCCTCTATGATGTTCATCTCTAACCGTAGAAGAATGAACAGAAAGACTTCATCATAACTTGCACTCAATTACTTCTTTTCTTAATAAAATTGTAGACCATCTACGTGTGTATTCCAAGCGGCGCAAGATACCAAAGAACGTTCATTTCTGAAAATACCATAAGGAAAGACCTACCCAAAATTGAGAACTTAACCTAATTAATCACTGGAAATATTAGATACGAGCGTAGAACCAAGGTAGTCGAATGGTCAAGTTTAACCGTCTATCCTCCAACAAAGGTCCTCAATTAGTAACAAGATAGAACTTGCAATGCTGACAGCATGAGAGACAGCATCATTTTCGTCAATCTAGCAGCATCGCGCTGCAAGAATAATTTTCACGACTTACAATCCAGAGTAAATTATAATAATTTTTAGGGAAAAAAAATAAGCCAAGAAATATATATACATACACCTTTTGCAAAAAAGGTTTGATACATTACAGTGCTAAAACATCTACATTTTCAACTGCATTAATGGGGAAAATTCAGATGATACACACATGTAGCGGCGTAGTACTTCATCAGATATCAGCGTGTGAATCAAAAATTCAACACTGAAAGACGAGTAAGTAGCTGTACATATGTTAAACGATGACTCTAACTCGAGTACAAACATTCCTTGCATCAAAAAGTTGAAACTAGATCATTCTAAATGTGACAATCATTTTGAAATTTTACTACTGTATGCAGAAATATTAACTGCATGTTTAGATAATGTATTACATTTCACTAGCCAGGAGTAGAGAATTGTGTTTCTATTAAGTCGGATCATAAATAATTTTTGTTTTATGATCTTTAATTCAACGTATAGTGCAAGCTAAATTAACGAGTTTTAATCAATCGTGTATTCAGCATTATTTTCAATTACTTTTTCCCTTTTGCCAATTAACTTT
Source organism: Orchestia grillus (assembly GCA_014899125.1). Taxonomy (NCBI): domain Eukaryota; kingdom Metazoa; phylum Arthropoda; class Malacostraca; order Amphipoda; family Talitridae; genus Orchestia; species Orchestia grillus. The sequence goes on along the minus strand of VOMN01098903.1, from coordinate 11,162 downwards.
TTAATGCCATCCGAATAAAATGAAGACTGTTTCGATCCAAAAAAGCTTTGGATGTACTCTTTCACTTGATAGTCTTCAGTAAAGTTTCTGCGTTGGAGAGCATTCTGTAGAGGTATAAAGAAATGAAAATCCCTTGTTACAAAATATTTTCTTGTATCACTTTTGCAGCATGTGGTATTGCGTTGTCATGAAGAAGGATGACCGTTTTCTGTTGACAAGTGCTGGACGTTTATTTCTAAGACTTTCATCCTCACGCTGAAATTGCTCAACATACAAGTTTACATTTAAGTGTTTGGTTGCGGCCCAAAAACCGATGACGGATAATGTAATAGATATCCCACCAAATGCACAGTAGAACTTTTCTTCCATGGATCTCAGGTTTTGGGGTGGGTTGTAGAGATTTATCGTTATTCACCCACTGCCTTTTACTGTGAATATTGTCATTAGCGACCCATTTTCCATAACCTGTTATGACACGATCGAAAAAGGGCCCATTTCACTGCTTGGAAAGATGACTCGTTGCGATATAAAGACGATCTGCCATTTTTTTTCACTTAAGACATGAGGAACCCAGACGCCCAATTTGCTAACCTTACACATCTTTTTTAAGAGGCGGCATATGATGAGCTGTGAGGTAATGAGTTCTTTTGCTAATTCACGAGTGCTCAGACCAAGACTATGTCTATTAGCGTCTAGGCCTAGGCTTATCTTCCAAGCTCAAATAACCAGAACGAAATTTTGTAAACCAATTTCTTACTTGTCGATTTGTTATGATGTCCTGGCCATAAATGCTACATATTTTCTTCACTGTCTCTGCTGCACCATTTTCCTGTTTAAACTCCCACAACATCACACGGTGAATATGGAAGTATAGGTATTACATTTAAAGGGTTATTTTTTATAATTTTGCTGCAATGCAAGTGATAAAATGGCTCTGAAAAATGGAAAACAAACTTGTACTTAAATTTAGACTGGTGAAATAAAATATGAGTATATTAAAATGGACAAAAAGCACTAATAGTTTACGAAAAAATCGGAAATTATTTATGAATCGTCGTAATAAATCAAACAAAACAAGCTGTGCGCAGTGGAAAGCGGGCCTTCACGACAGCAGTAGACGTGAGGACCTATGGATGTAACAGAATAGGCAGCCAGTTATTAAATAGAAGCCAAATATAACTCAATGATTATACTAGGCATTCAAATAAATTGAAAAGGAATAATTCTTCATTAGACCTGAAATTGTTTACCAAAGAGAAAATCTGTCGCTAAAAATTTACATGGGGCATCAAAGACTTTACTTATATAAAAATTTGGTTAAAGAACATTCAGTCAAAATTAAATAAAAAGTAGTTGCAGTGGAATTTAAAAACGGGTATCGCAAAAGATGAGGGAAGAAATATTCAACTTACGATTTGAAATTACTGAAACTAAAGGCTAGGGAACTTTTTCATAATCGCGTACAAAACCCAGGAATCTACAGGGAATCTACAGGATTTTTAATAGCGAAGAAATTTTCAGCATATTGATTAGTGAATAGTTTATACATTCCTCATTTCTAAATTTCGAAGCTGTGAGTGCAATCTGTGAACCTGTTCAAAGCGGCACTGTGAAAGCATTTTATAGATAAGCTGATTTCAGGTACTTTTTTGACCATTTGATTGCTTGGAAAGTACTAAATTGATGATTATTTAATTTTTTTCACCATCGTATGCAATTGTATTCAAGAAAAATTAATAGACGTCAAGTATAGTTTTCCTCATTTGCACTACAGCCAATGGTAAAATTTTATACTGTGATACATCTTTAACGTATACATGGAGATAAATAAGTAGACTTGATTACGTATTTAAATTTAACACCATATTTAGTTTGAGTAACTGGTTTAGAGAAAAGTGAATTTTGTATACCAGACAATATAATACCCCGTATCACTATTTCGTATTTTGATATATGTGTTTTTTCTAAGTATTCCCCGTAGCCTTGCGACTTCAGTGTCCCTTTACCTAATCTAATTTGAATGGAATTATGCTAGTTTTATCAATTAGTTAACACATACTTACTAACCGCGTATGTTTGATTAAAAGATAATGGCTTGTAATTCAGGTGCCAAAACGAATCTGTCGCAGTCAGTGCCTTCCTTCAGCTTACTTCAGTACAAAAAATTATTTGATTTACGGAATTACAGGGGGTACTACAACTATAATTTGAGCTAGGACTAAAGTATGCGATTCATGATGGTTATTGAAATGTGATCATAGATTCAATGCTTTGCAAAACATTGAAATATCTTTCTTATGTAAGTCGTAGTAGCCCAGTATAACTTAATTAATATAGCAAGATATATGTGTTTTTATTTCAACTAGTAACTTAATGTTACAGTAATCTGATATTAAAATGAAGGGATCAACTTAATCTGCTATTCTGAAAAAAATTTAGAGCCGAAACTTTTTATTCATATTAAATCATACTTATTCAAATATTGCATGTGAAATCTAATTGTTTCACAATATTTGACATGTGTAACTTGGTACTAAATAGTTTTAGGGTTCAATATTTGGGCATAGGAAACATTAAAGAATGAATATTTTCAAAAAAATGAATCGGCCTTTACTTTATATGCATTTTCACTCTCATATATACGTTTACATTGGGGAAAAATTGATCATGGCAGCCAACAATAAACAAAGATCGGGATTTTATCAAATAAGTTTGTGAACTGATGGTATTAAAATAATTAAAGAAATAGACAATAATTTGAAACTTAAATATAAAATATAACTATGGACAAATATCATATTCTATTTTCGTGGTATTTGTTTCATAAAAATAAGACTCTCTTACTATCAACGCTAATTAGGCAAAAAGATTTTGATTTATTATTAAAAAAAATTCTCGAACAAATCACATTAAAAGTGGTATGGTTGATGGATAAGATTGTATACAATTTTTTTTATTATTTTTAATACAGTAAAAGCTACCCGATTCAAGCATTTCCTTTGTTGGGCCAGTTCAGGCCAAGCGCAAACGTACGAACTAACCCCCAAGTGGAAGGAACATAATTCATTATTGATGCATAGGTGTTATGGTTTTATTCTCTATTCTTTTTGATACAAACATAGTAATCTATTGGAATTTTTCATGGGTTAGTCAGATTAACATATGACCAGTACACTAATTCTAAAATTTTGTAAAACTTTTACTGGTAATTTTTTCTAAGATGCTCAATGAAATCACTAACTTATCTCATTTGAATCGAATTAAAAAAAAATTTTATACAACTATCATCGGAGATATATTTTCTCAATTATATGTATGTATTATCACTTTTTCTAATTAATAAAAAATAAAAACAAAGACTAGGTTCCAGTACTTTTATCAAAGTGTTTACATTTAGCTTATTAAAATGCGCTCATCTTACCAGAGAAAAATTTACCAACAACAATAATTGACGTCTTAAATTACTTTAAAATTTCACAATCTGACACTCGTAATGAATTAAAGGGGATTAATTATTATTCAAAGGTTTCATTTTGTGTTGTCTTTTCGTTGCCTGACTGAATATTATCAGCTGTTCGAGCACGTCTTGCCTCTTGCATCAAATTATTTGTCTCGTAGTACCTTATACGACTGTTCGACCTTACAAAAGATCAAAAGTGAAAGGTTAAACACTTTTTTTACCTTTGTGCGACATATTGACTGATATTAATGGATTTAAGTGAGTTTAGAAGAGTTTGAGTTTAGAGTCATGAATACAGTCGCACAGCTGAGCCAGAGACCTCGGCCTGATCAGTCTGTCGATGGTCCGATGACTGTTGGTGCGCAGTAGACGTATGAGAGCGAACAACCATATTATTTTCTCATTAATTTCGTTGGGTGTGCACATCTGCAGATTGTTTTATTCTTAGTACAGATAGGGTTGAGTAGTGAATCTCAACCACGGCGCCTCCATAGACACCCTGGCCTCCTGGGAGGACCCTCATTACGGTGGAGCCTCTCCGCCGCCACGGAAGAAGCTGAAAACTACTCAAGGGGGTGAGGGTTGTGGCGAATCCTGTAGCAGTGGTGGTGGCACTACAGGTGACTATTCTTCTGTGTGCTTTTCAAATTGTAGAGATATTGGTTAATGGGTGTATTTTTTACCTTGTTTTCTTCTGTGGACCTTGCATGTGGTGCTCAAATGATGTTGCTATGCTTTCTAATTTTACATTACTGGTTGAGAGATGTGTTTTGCATTGCTTATTCCTTAAAAACAGAATAGTAATGATGTTGCTAGCTGGAATATTTTTCTGAATAAATATGTATAGTCTCAGTTAGTAAAAAGTATATTTACCCGACATTTCAATTGTCTGCAGCTTCATAGTTAAGCACTGGTAATTTTAGACTGGATTGTATTCTCAAATAAATATATTAATAATCAATATCCTTCCCATGAGAATAAATCACTTAAGATTCACTAGTTTATCAGGTTGCACTGGTATTATGTAGTAATTTATGTTAAGGTACCCTAAAGAGGAACTTCAAGTTTGGCCTCTTCAGATTCTTTGCAAACATTATTTGTATATAAAAAAAGAGGTAATTTATAACTTAATTAGTTTTTTTTATGAATTTTATTGTAAAATTAAGCTTATATATTTATAAGCCTAATGATCAACAGTCAATGCTAGGACTGAAACCTCTAACTAAAAGTGAACACCTTTCCTTTGTATAGTTGTCAAAGGTATGTGATCCCTGTGTCATAGAAAAGCGATATCATGTGGAAACCATTTGTCATTCTTGAAAATAACTCCCTCCTTTTCAACCATGGAAATACTCTAAATGATTTATAATTACTATAGTGTGGCCTACTGTACAGATCCTTCTATTCAATATACAGCCTTCATTTTGATGTCATTAGATAGAAATTTTTCTGAGTAATGGAAATCTATTTTCAATAGGTTTATAAGAAAAAATTGTAAAATTTAGTTTACATTGTACAATATATTTTGCTTTTGGGCTTTTTCCTGGTTAAGTCAGGGTTTGATTCTGATTATTTAGGGTTATGTAAGGTCAGGATAGGTTTGTTTCATTTGACACAATGTAACGTGATAACACCATTGGTCAGACAGTATGAAGCTCAAATTTCTGTAGTAGAGTTTGCATCATTTTGTATTAGTATGAAAATAGTCTAAATATTCTTCATTCACTTTTTCTATGCTTCAACACCTTTAGAAAATAAGATTTCTGTCACTCAGAAAAAAATTATTTTTGATGACACCAAAATGAAGGCTGTATGATAGGCTCTGTGCTGTGGGCTGCAATGAAGTAATTATCTACCACTCAAACATAATAATGTCACATTCTTATTGATATAACTAGCTACCAGTTCCTGGAAATCAGTGTGAAAAAATATGGTATTACTTTCTGAGTTTGTACCTATTCCAAAAAAACATAATATGCAAGGTTTCACACAATGATATTGATAAAGCCAAAGTTTAAAAACTTTGTTCTTATTTAGCATTATGAAAGCAAGAAATTTTTTCCTTTATAAATTTTCTCTGCATAGTGATGCTGTTTTTTCTGTCAATGAATACTGTGCTTATCCTTCATTAAGAAATATTTGGTGTTAGTTGTTGGGGCTTGTGAAGAATGTTCATAGTCTCCAAAAAATGTTTTTTTAGTCCTTGAATTCTTTTTTAATTATTAATATTTCAAGTACTATGTTGTAAATCAGATAAATGAGTTGATGCCATTCTTTTTCAAATAAAAGTTTGTTACACTGATCTTTTAGTGCAATTTTTATAAGCTTCAACACGCATTCTTGATTTTTCTTTTAAAAGATCATTTATGTTGTTACAAAGCATTTCTTGCAATTGTGGAACTATCCAACGTTCATATTGAATGGGCCTATCTTTTTGCTCTTAAGATTACATTTCATGTGGTTAGGAAGCTATCAAATAGTACACTAATGTGCAAATTTTAACAAAACTGATGAAATAAAATGATTTTGTTAGTTTTTGAGATTTTGAGTTTTTATTATATGGATGGTTTTTATAGATAGTATAATTTTAAAATTTGCGCAGCAAAATTGAGAAAAATAGCATATATTGTACTTGTTTAATTTATAGTTCATCTAAATCAAATTTTACTTATCTAACAAAACGATACACCTTTGATTAATGCATATAGTACTGTCATGCAAGGCCACTCGGGGCAATTTTAGATATTTTTGGGTGGTAACTTCTAACTATTTATGATTTTTGCATCATGTTTTGGATCATTTTGTTGTTTTTTGTGATGGCTATGAAATGGTATATAAAAAAATTTACAGCTATTAGTTGCAGTTAGTAATAAAACAATAGCATGCCTACTAGCTCATAGAATTTGGTTCAATTTTGGAAATTTGCAAAAATATTTAGAAAACATGGTTTAAAATTGATTTTGAAATAAAAAATGTTCTGTTTTAATAAATCAATTTTAATATTTACTCAGCCAAATACATGATTGAAATTTGAACTTTATAGCACAAATTATAGATTTGAATTATTCTATGGACTTGAAGCACTACAGTCCCTGATGTGCAGTATGGGTCATGTGTCCAAAGTTACTGAGGGTGTCTGGATTAGCACCACATGATGGTATATGTTGCAGTGCAATTAATTCCTTAACACATTGACCGCAAGACGAGCCACCGGGGGTCATATTGCCCCTAGGAAAATAATATCATCGCAGCCAACCTGTTAAGGAGCATAGGATAGGCTGAAGGTAATAGGATTAGATTTTTTAGGTTTATACATTTAACCAATTGGGACACTGTTTGGTTACTGGAGAACTCCAGGGGAGACACTTGTCAAGTTATAATTCTTCATCTTTTCTTCCTCTTCCTTCATAATTTGTTATTTTTATGCATAGAGGATCTTGTATAGGAACACACCTTATGCATAATTTCCCATTTTCCTAACTTTTCCTTAATGGTCCTTTCATTGCTAAGTAATCTTGAGTTACTAAAGCACTGCCATTGTTACTACTGCTACTAATGAGCTTTAGCTAGGCCTTCAGGGCTTCCATCTTTTGTAGCAACTTTGGTGCTTTCCATTTTCATGCATACATCTCTGATTATTCTTTATCTTTTCCATCTGTTTCTTCTTAACTTCTTGTTTCTGTGTGCAGTGAATTCTGTATGGGAATGCATCTGTGAATAGATTCCATGTTTTTCAAGTCCATTCTGAATGGTCCTTTTTTGCTCTCTTTTGATCACCTTTCATGTGAGTAGGAAGCATTAAACTTACTATTGAACTAATAATCTTGTCTAATTAAGCTTTATGTAATCCAAGTTACTAAAAGGCTGTAATCTATACTTCTATGTGTTTTGAATTTAATTTCTTAGGTACTTGAATGATTTTGATAAGCATCTATCCAGTTGATGGGTGAATTTGATTATTTTTTATTTGGTCTTCTGTATCCGAATTGGACTGTAATTACAAATTTTTCATATTGTATATATGGTACCACATCAATCATCCCATATCAGTGAGGTTGCCAGTAGTGTGTTCCTCAATTGCTCATGGAATGTTTATAGTATGCTGTAATATTTTAAGTAAAATAATATGACTCAGTTTAGTTATAAATACAATACAGGATTTAGAAACTAAATTTTCCTTTGAATTTCTGTTGAAAATTTCTTTGCATAGTTTAAAGCATTTAGTGGTAGTTCATTAAAAATTGGTGAATTTCTATTTGTAGTTAACAGTTGTTATGGCTCAACATTTTAGAGTAACCTTTCGTTGTCATGGAGAATTCTTAACAAATTTTATAGCTGAAAATCCATTAAATGAGCAACTGAAATAATGCCTGTTTAATAATTAACAATTCCATGCTGTTCCTCAAAATGTCTCTATATTCAGATGTGTGTGCTTCTTTTATCTTTAACCCTTCTTTGATAATATATGCTGAGTTTTCTGTCTTGTCTGGTCACAAGATTCCAAATGAATAATCAAGTTTTTGGCAGTGGAAGGACAGGTGCATTTTTACTGGGATGTCTTGCTTAGTTTTTGTCATTTTGGGTTGTGGATTGCTTGCACAGTCCATAATATCTGGTCAGTCAACTACAACGACAACTAGGCTGAGTGATATGAGTCAGTAGTTGAGCTTAACTCTTTTTGTAGGGGGATAGCTTCAAATCCTTTGTCAGTACATTTTGCATGGTACCTTTGTTGGACAGATGCTGCTGAAGTGAGTTTCCTAATGCTTCTTTGTGGGTTCTTCTGAATTTTTTCTCTTGTGTTTTCAATCAGTTGAGGTGTTGTAACTGACAGATTTGGAGTACTTATTGTTCTTGGCAGGTGTGATCTTGTCTCTTTAGGGCATTTCAAGACCTTATAAGCCCCTGGATTTACTCACGTAACGCATGAGAAGTCTAAAACTTTCCCTTCATCTTTTCTGCCTTTTACAAATCACTAATAGCTTTGATAATTTTGCTCATCATGACTAAATGTAGAAATTAAAGTCTTGAAAAACATATTCATTAAATATGATCATGAGGTAAAATTTAATCAATTTTTTATTTAATTTGCTATTTAATATTTCAAAATGTGTTTACATCTCACTTTCCCACCCTGTACATACCTCAACTGATTTATGATTGGGGCAGAAGTGAACTGAGAATTGTATCCCAAAAACCTTGTATTTTATGGGTGTAACTTGATTTTCCTGTGAGCTTATTGCTTTCAGATTTTACTTTAGGAATTTATTTTTGTCTTGAAAGAAGCTAAGTTGGTGCGGTTTAATTTTCACAAGCCTAAATATTTTTTGAAAAAAGATTTTAATGTAAAGATCATTTTCATTTGTTTTTTGTCATCATTTCCATCTTAAATATTAGACTTTGGCCATGTTTTTACCCCAAAAAAATGTGCAGTTTAAATTTTTTTAGAAATGACTCCTGAGTTTTCTAACATTTTAAAAAAATTATGAATAGTGAAACAAAAGTTTTTATGTTGCATATAAAGCAAATGTAGGGAAATTTAATTCAATTTCTGAATTTTCTAGTACATTTAGGGATGAATATGTGTATACAGCATATTAAATTGCCTATACTGAATTATCTCACTTGCATAACAGAATCAAATTTTCCCATTAGCACTAGCAGAGATGCTGCCTCTCTCTCTCAGCCTAGTTGTGTTGGCTATTCTGATTTACCCTCTGATTGGCCAGCTTGAGACTACTGCATTTCTATAATCTTTCAATACTTCTTGAATGATTCAGTAATGCTTTCCAATTTGTGAAAAATAAGTATCTTGAGTCTTGCAAAGATTTTTCTATAATAAGCTACAGACTTTATCTACTTAAGTTAATATCTATATTCTGCATTTCAATATGGCTAGTTTTCTGAATTTTGTTCCTTTAACTTGATCATAACCTAATTCATTGTTTTACTTGTACAGTTAATGATGAATCAAAATGAACTTTTAAATTAAAGCTTTCTTTGTTTGTATATATTTATTTGTTGTTAGGTCTAAATAAGATTTTATGTACATTATCTTGTCATTTTAAAGTGTATTAGTTTTTTGTATGATTATTAATGTAAATCATTTTGTTTAGCTTTGCTTCATTTCTAAGATAATAATAAAGTTAACAGCAAAATTGAATATGTTTAAATAATTTTCAGAAGTTGAATAAGGTTAAATGGCATAGAACAGTAGCTATCAAATGTCATTAAGCATACTTCTCATTATGCATGGATTAATATTTACTCTCATTTGGTAGTCTTCCATCATAATATCTAATAATGGAATTTTGATTGTCAACAGAGGAAGATCTTAGCTCTACTGCAAGTATGCAGCACCAGGCAGAAGTGGCAAATGGGGCATCACAGCCCCAGCTCAATGGTAGTGCTGATGGTGGCTCAGCCGTGGCAGTTAATGGAGTGCGGGATGATACCGAGAAGGCAGCTATCAAGCTCGACCCTATCAACAGAGATATGGTCCGGCTAATAGGACAGCACTTGGCCAATCTTGGTTTCCAGTAAGTTTTGTTGTGTGGTAACCTAGAAAAATGAACTTTATTTATTGCTCCATGAGTACAGTCTCCACTAGACAACCTTATGCAGGTCTCTGTATCATTGGAGAAACATTTACAGTACATGTATAATTTTTTTCAGTTTCTTTCAGATTTAGAGTGGACTTTTAATTGTTCTTGAGGGCTACCTTCAGCTTGGTCATATTAAATCTTCATATTCATTTATGTTCCTTTGCTTGTATGTTTCATGTTTTAGTCATCAAGTTTCCTGCAAGTGAATACACGCTCCTGTTCCATTAAGGCTTCTTGGATAAATATCAGCATCTGTGTGTAATATACAGGGGGCAAGGGCTATTTAGAGGCCTGTCATATTCAATTAATTGCACATTCGAATTTTTTATATATTATTTATCAGGTAGCCCATTTAAAGTTGTTAACCCAAAAGATAAAGAGACACGTCATAATGCTTTCACTGCAACTATTATTGTTTTAGGAGTTGCGAGTAATGGTAGTCATGTCATGCCACCTTGCATTTTCCCACAGGGTCTTAGGGTCAATGCTACTGGATCAATTGATGTTCTGAAATTGGTTGTTAAGCCCTGGATAGTTCAGGTATCCAATGGAATCCCATATATGTCTCGGCAAGACTAGACACCTACTGACAAGCCATAGTAACCACAATTGGTTATCAGAGAATTTTTGGTTATGTGGTCTCCAAAATCGCCAGATTTAAATCCTATGGATTATTGCATGTTGAGTGTTGTTGACAGGGAGACTAATTAACATCATTGTTGTATGATGGCTTCACTGAAGGCCACCATTATCCAGGTGATGTCTGAAATGAATGACTGCTTTATTTTAGCTTGTTAATGGTTTTGGACCTGCATAGAAGCAGTCATTGAGGACAAGTGTGGCTTCATAGAATAATTTAATAAGTATCCTCAAAGGCATTTGTATAAATTTGATTTGAATATGTACATTTTTTGCTAAAATATTGTTCATTTAACATAGTAAAAATGTCCTCAAAAAACTCTAGTGCCCTGTATCTTTCTTCATATATAATCTTATAAACAAAATTATCTCTGTTGTGATGTGCTGATCAACTATCAAAATTTTGAATGTGGGGTGCAATACGGGGTGTCCCAGAAAAAAGGAAACCCATTTTCAAA
>VOMN01098891.1:0-22027 GCA_014899125.1 Orchestia grillus | reverse complement strand
TTCTTTGTTCTTTTGTGAGTTGCATAATGGGGAGGCTCTTGAATCGTTAAAAACCTTGAGTAGTTTAAGATCACGATTTCGTATTCATACGTAATTCAACTTAAGAGTTGAAACTGTATCAAAGCATAAGACAACAAAATGTGACTTTCCAATTTTTTGTAAGTCTAATAATTTCTGATAAACAGCCCTTGAAAATTAAGGAACGTTTTTTGGGGGACACCCTGTATACTTTTAAAGAGAGGGTTCGATTTTTTTGTGGCACCCTGTAAAATAATAGCCCAGTGTTGCTCGCTTGCTTGGTCCGTCCGTCCGTCCGTCTCTTTGTTACACTTTTAATGATTTAGAGAGAGAAAAAAATTCTGGGTCTGTATTTCTAACTAATTAGCGAGACTGTCAGAGAAAGCAGTCCGTATCAGTGATACTGCAAATAACAGTATTTCATGCCATCTTTACCTTAATTAAATAAGAGGGTATCATGAGAAATTAACATCAATTGTCCCTCCATTTTGGGCGGGGTGCGTCTACTAGTTATGTAATAAAGGTTATCTATTAAAACGAACGTTCAGATGCCTGTTATCGGAGATTGATGACTGTGAATGTGACTGTTTTCTGTCTGCCTCTTTCCTGCTTTTCTCCAGAGGTGCAGGGAGCAGCAATAGTAGCAGAAGTATTAGTTGTAGTTGCGGTAGTGATGGTGGTTACCGATCACAGGCGGTAGTAATACTAGCAATTCTTTGACTTATCTTGTTCTTCGGAGCTCGTATCATTTTTTACTATAAGCTCATGTGATGAAACTACGCATAACTACAATGCATGCATAAATTATACGTTCAGATTTGCACAGGCTGATCATTCTCTGCAAATGTGAGTTTACGGAATTTTTATCAGTCTCAAGAACATTCCTCTGGGAAATTCAGGTCATAAGTATCACAAAGTCCGGCACTGAGCCGCTTAGTATTTGTATTGTTCTAGGCTGCCAGAAGAAAAAAAAACGGTTTTTATAAGTGATCCTGCTAGAATTCTTTTTTACTGTCTGTACGTTTTGAGTTAGTGAACGAGGTGAGGTGTGACGAGACTCGTACAGCAATTCCGGGGTCACTTGTTTACAGTTCAAAAATCTCATCAAAATAGGAAGATGGCAAAGATGGAGGTGACGTATTCCCTCTTAGCCCAGTTGTAGCGATGGTGCGCTTCTTAAATTAATTCGTGGTTAACCATACACAATCCAAGTTGATGGTCATTTTTACTGAAATTAAGTTTTACGATAAGGTTTCTCAACAAAATGAGGAATGCTTGTGTACTTCTTCTCATACACTTACATATGCTGTCAATGTATTTTAAAAAATACGAGCATGCGTTAATGCACTGCGTGTCAGCGTGGGAAATTTTTTATTATTTAAGCTCCCTATAAAATGGCCACCACGCAACATGACAAAGTTTAATCAGTCACAATCATAATGATTGGAACTTATTGATAAAGTGTGAATTTTTGTAATTTTACTTTGTTAAATATCAACGCGTAAATTTCACTTTCGAAGTGTGGTCTGTACAGTGCATATGTTCCTACGAACGTAAATTTGAACCTATCGCCCGAAGCCATAGCTGCATCACTTAGTTTTTCTCTCATTAATTTGAGACTCCTAACTTTCAAACTTAGGAAAATTTCTCTTATGTCATAATTTACTGATAATCATACGCAAAATTTTTATTTTATCCATACCATTTTAGTAAATAAACGTCATTCATAACATTGATTGCTGCACTTGTAAATGTATTTGACCTTTTTGAACTTTTGTAATAATCCTGTAGGTGCGACATGCTGGATTGTGCTCAGTCTACGCTGCATGGCATGTCGGCAATCCTGGCATGAAGTGCAACACCAATATTCAATAATTAAGATAGAAAAAAAAAAGAAATTCAAAGTTTTCCGCCACCATCTCATTTCACGTGAGCTTACTCACGATAGTTTTCCGAAGATAGTCTTAGCTTTCCCATTTAAACTTTTACTCCGAAAACATGCACAATTCTTCTGGGATTTGTGTGAATAATTACAGAGCGTGGCAGCAATGTGTTACCACACTTCAATTGTTCATAAGGTATTTATTAAACACCTTACAATTAAATAATGTATTGAATACCCCAAACCTAAGAAATAAATTAATGTTTCGCGTTTTAAACATTGACAGCAAATTATATGTTATTTAGTAATAAACTATTAGGATGCCTATGACATGAATGCATCACCCTGTTTTTGAAGGGCTATTCGCCTCAACCGCTGTACACACACACACACACACACTCGTGCACGTGACCTGCGCACAGATCAGCGGAGTCCCCCGGAGAGGAAGCTCTTGTAGAGAGCCGCGGCGTCCGCAACCGCGGCTCCCAACATGGGCCATAAATCTCAGTGGACAAATTGCTTTAGAGCCTCGTGAAGTGACCGCCATTTTAATTGTTGCGATTATTTACGAGCTCGCTTCTCAAAAGACGGATGACTTTGAAGCTCGTCGAGCGAGCGTTATTCAATTTGCATACGTCCAGGCGAATAAAAGTCGTCAAAACGACTGCATAAATCAGTTCAAATAGAGGTGAAGTGCGAGCTTCGGCGCCGTGCTCGTGAGGTTTCCCTTGTAAAAAAAATAAAGGAACAACGTGGACCTTCCAGCGAATGTTGGTGCCCTGCAACGCTGACTTGGATAGAACTGCAATTGAGAAAAGAGAGTTGTTCTTCAAACAACCTGAATGTTCAATTCTTTTGAAGGAAAATACGATGTCGAACACTTTTTTAACTGTATCTCATCAAAACCATGAGGTAAAATGTTTTCGATCTTCAACCTCAACCAGATGAGCAGGTGTTGAGAGTTAAAGCAGTACCTGCAATAGTTACACGGCAAGTGAAAATAAACTGAACGCTGTGTAAAGTGTAAGTTATTTTGGTTTTCGCGCCCAATGCCAGTTCACCACTCTCTTTGAAGCATTAGGCGAGTAAATACGGTTAGTATAAATACTTCTACTTAATTAAAGCTGTGGAATAAAATATTTGCTTAAAAACTCACCGATAATAACTTATGCATGCTACTTGGTGAGGCGGCATCATAAGAGTCATCTCATTTCTGCCTTTCATTTGCATCTAGATGTAGTATCAGCAACGTTTATAAACCGAATTCAAACCTGCAATTAAGTCTTCAAGGTTTTTTCACGACAGCACTTCAGTTCTTTACTGTTGACACTCCAGAAAATGTAGGTCTAATATCACAGCACCCTGTAAACTAGAGCGCTAAAGATCACAGAGCTGGAGCGCGGCGCAGCAGGGCAGTGCTAAGCTGATGTAGTGAGCAGAAGCTTAGCTGGAACGAAAGCGACCCAGATAATAAGGGCGCCTCTTCGGACCCAGTACGGTCCTTTTAACAGCGCGCTGCGGCTGATTGGAGTGGGAAAATGTTTAACTTTATTAGATCTTGGCTGGCCTTCTCTAATCGGTTTTGGCTAGCTTTTCTTACAGTACAGCAACAAACAAGTACGTGAAGTGTCTCGTGAAGAATGAGAGTTTTGAAGAGCTGTGCGATAGCTAGATTCGTTCATCAGTTTAAATCTTCACTTCGGATAGAGTTTTTTTAGAAATGCTAAGATTATGTCGATTGGTGAAAAGTGCAATACTGACACGTTTCTGTTTTGGAAAACGTGCTTTCTAGTAAACACAACTGGCATCCGTTAGCTTAAATGCTTAATTTTCCCTTGGAAAAAAAAGTTAGAAATTTTAAAATAAATATCAGGTTTTTCAGAGCTCACGCAGCATATATTACAATTTCAGCGAAAGAAAAAATCTTAAGAAGTGCCTAAATTGTTTGTAGAAAATAAATACACATATCTAAAGTAATTTAGTTTCGATAGTTACAAGACTACTAAATTTCTTGGCGGCATTCGCACAGAAAGCATATTAAAACAATGGAGCCGCGCCTAATTTTTTTCTACAGTCTAACAATGCAAGGCCAAAAATATGGAAACGGTCCTCTCACAAAACTTGGCGCTTAGCATATTCTTCGTTCGAAATGAAACGCCAGAACTGCAATTTTATGAATGAGAAACTTTAAGACGAGAGCGTACGGATGAGCACAATAGAATATCATGTAGCATTTGGTTAACTCGAGCCATGCAGAAGAATCCTATCTGTTATCTGATCTGGAACTTGCGACGGTTCTCGGAAATTGGCTGACGGTGCATTTCTGAGGCCGACATCTCCTGCCCTTGAAGTGTTGCAAAACACGGCGTCTTATCGCTCTCCATCTCACCTAACTCTCCCTCGTAAGCCAACTCATGTCACACTCGGCTGGAAATCTTGCTCTTGGCTACTACTGGAATTTCAAAACATTTCTAAATTTGGGGTCGTATAAGGTCCCGCTATTCCATGTTATTAAATGATGAATGTGTGGATGTCTTTGAAATTTGCTTTGCTTCTGGAAATTTCATTTTCAATGTTGAAAATGCTCGGAATTGTTCCGTCGTAATTTCTTAATCCAGAAAATCTTCAGCATCCTTGTTTCGATACGAATGCTCGAAATGACACAATAAAATACTATCTTGTCACCCAAACAATTAACTTCGTCGACGGAAACGTTATGAGGCACTGAAAATAAGAGCACTCAACAGAAAATACCAAAAATTTGTCATGATTTTAAGCAGCTTATAGGTGAAGATCAAACAAGACCCTCATGTCAGTCTCGTACAACCCCGTCACGCGCTATGGGACATCATGTTTTGGTAACTTGTACGCAACTGACGTTTGGACGAGAAATTTAAGTAAAGTATTCTGAAAAAAATCTGTAGGAAACACCGAGTCTCGGTCTGTTGTGTGGTTGTGAAGGCCATACACGGCCATTCAGAGGTATGACAAGGATCGTGCGGTCGATCAGGTGCCTGTTAATCACCCCGACAAGGACGGTCGCAATACACAGCGATGCTTTTTTGTAATGAAGCAGTAACTTCGCAGGCTAAGATCACTCATACTTCGACCTGAGTCGTAGAGCTGCTCAGTTCATTTCAGTTTACTGCAGACTCCACAAATAAACAACATCGTTGGAGGATCTGGGAGAGTTCTAAATTGCGCTTACTCCTCAACTTGAACCTAAATCAAGTAGCTACATATTTCCTACTGCATGCTCATATTATTCTCATTTTGCATAGAGGCTGCGAGAAGACGAGCTCGGTTGATCATATTCCTTCTAGGATCCAATCACAGTCACAATCAGCCCATCAAATCGCATTTTAGTTTAAACCACTTTTTTGGTTAATCAGAAACGTCGTGGGATGGAAGAGTGAAGCAATCACGCACCTCCCGCAACCATTGAAGAGGCTGTCGAGTTATCAGATTGCAGCATGGCACTTCTCTATTGCCTCTTTGATACCCAATCAGCTCTTGGCAGCCTCGTTAAATTCCAAATCCTCTCATAATGGCATTTATCAGTTTTATTCAATGAGATCGGCCGGCAGTCGCTGGCCTGTCGGAACTAGAACATGAATCGATTAAGACGAGGTAGGAGGCGGGTGTGCCGTGTATCACGAAAATCGGATTTTTCAAAACGTTCTATCTAACGTTAATGTCTGTGCAGCTATATGCTTTTGACTTTAACAGACTCATTGCAAGTTATTTGGAGCTTGAAAGGTACCACCATTGGCCAAAAACTGAATTCGCACTTCCCACTCTGAAGATTAATACGAGCGTTGAAAAACATGTTGAAACACGGTAATGTAAATCGCTTTTGACAAATGACGTCAGAACAATCCTGCACGTAACTTTTGCTTGGCTGAAAAGCATCATTTCAATCAAGCTGCCGTGCCATGAGAGCTAAAAGAAATAATTAGGCACCCAAATCTTCCATTTTTTTCGAATGTTAAACGAAACTATCGCGTAATCGAAATGAATTAAAACCAAAATTTATTTGAAAACCTATTTTATTCAATTTAAACATGATGCAAATAAAACTGCTTATTTACCTAAATTTTCCTCGTAAAAATGTACTTTTACTTTAAGAAAGAATTAATTCAAATCCCAGTAAATTATTACCATGGACTTTGGATTTAATACCTAGCACTTTTTACTCCTACCTAAATAGAAAGTTCGCGGGTAATTTAGTGCTACCTTGAACCGAACATTTTGCAATTTCTATTGTGCTCCAGCTAAGCAAAATGTAAAACGCTCGAAACGTTTTGAGTTGCTAATCCAAGTAATATTTCTATTTGGTTACGAGCTGTTAAGACAAACCAAAACCACTCGCAAATAAGAAACTCACCGCAAACATAGCGCCACCATTCGTGCTGTTTTGACCGCTTATTGTTCTGATTATTCCTATTAATGCCCGGCAATATCCAGAGCGGGTGGAGCGTTTAGTGGCTCCGGTAATTAAAATCGCGGCCATCCATCCTCATTAAACTCGTAATCGCCCACGCGCTCGCGTCCACTTTAAATTCCCGAGATTTGATGTCATAAGCAGTCCCAGTTTTGACTTATTATTGCCCCCACAGTTCCCTTTAATGGGTGCTTTATGCTCAAAACTAATCAATTGGACACGGCCAGAATTGGCGAGAATTCAAATGGGAGTTTGCCGAAGTTCTCGCATGCGCTGCTCGGACCTCGAGGTGAAAAAATCCATGAAGTTTAGACGTCGTACGCATTCCGAGACTTGGAGCCTCATCAGGCGGAAATCATTGCTCCTATAATGGATGCGCCCCCAAATTATGCTTCTTCTTTGAGAGAAGTAAACACCTCACAATTAGTTTTTGCATTCATTTTTATAATCGGATTTTTTTCATCATCTGTTTTTTTAATGATTTCAAGAGAATGAGTGAGCGCCAATAAATTTATGTACTGTTTCTTGACGTCATTCTTAGAGTTTGCTGTAAATTTTAATTGTATTTTCAAATATTTGATCAGAGTATAAAATTAATTTTTAATTCAAAATCTCAAATAATATTTTTACTTTTAACAATAAAAAACACATCACACACAATAAGTATTTCATTCTGTAACAGAATGTGTCTTTAATGGCTCACTTGGAGTTAATTTAACATCTCAGCTCGCTGGGCGGAAGTCTGTTAAGCAACAAGGTGTATAGGTATTCCGTTAAAATGAAACCCTTAGTTTTTCAGTATTCAGTAGTACGCATAGTTTCATTCGATTGCTTTGGGTTAGAAGTTTGAAGAAATATATCGGAAGCGCGCACGGACGTTGAATAGAAAAGCTATACTTTATCGTAAGCGATAAAAATATCTGAATCTAAATAGATTCTCAAAAACTAGGAATTTTGTTAACATGTAATGAGCTTTACATTACAACGATGAGTTTTTCTCTTTTTTAAACAAAAACGAACAACGATGTTGATTATCGTATGAAAAACCGACTACTCACGGAAAGATAACACACCTCGTCGATTTTCTCATTTGGGAATATGAGAAAACCTAGTTTCCTTGTACACAGGCAACGGCTCCGAGGCACCGATAACTGGAAGCTCGTTGGCAGAGGAAGAATGTTGTTTGCGCGAGTGTGCTGCACCTCAAATACCTGGCTACTTATTTGGAGACATCTCTCACTTTGTTTACGCGTCCACCTCCTTATACAAGCTGAAAGGGATCGAAGATCCTCCAGAAACCGAGCCATCAAAGATCATTTTTAATGTCGAATGCATTAGTCAATGTTATCGCAAATTGTTCTGGAGTTGTTTGTCGAATTGAACCTGTTCCCTAGAACTTAAAGATAGCATAATATTATGAGTAAATTCTTTTGATTCTTACACGGTTTCAAGAACCTCTAATAGTACTACAAACTACACAGAGTTAAGATCGCGTCGTAACTAGCATACAAAAGTGTCTTCGAGTACCTGTTGGAGGACCTTGATGTGTAAAAATACCACTAAACCGATTTATAGGACACGTCTAGTATAATTTGCGGAATGCGTAGGGTAGAAAAGTAGCTGAGCGAGTCAGAACTCTCCCACCACAACGTTAATGAGGCAAATTTCACAACGAAAGACTTTATTATCAACAGAGCAATCATTTAAGACACACTTTATAGGTGTCTTAGGTCCCATAAAGGAAGACGTTAGAGAAGCTCAGTACGCGTGCGGTGTTCGCTATAAATTGAGTAGATTTGAAATTCCTGTCGCCGATTAAAACGGCGACAAAAGGAACACGAAAATCACCGCAACCTCATTTTCTCAAATCGATTTCATGACCATGTGAGGGTTCATACAGGGCTCGATTTTGATTCATAAAACTTACTGTCTTTATAGTCCGACATCATTTAATATTCATACTACAAGCTGTTCGGGATAAGACGATAAAGTACCATAGATATCAGGACAAATTGCGGCCGAGTCTCTTTCGGTCATTGTTTGGATGATTGGATTGCAGCTAAGTTGGACTCTGGAAGGCAAACCTCTCGACTCGATAGTGCCTCACCGGCTTACTATAATTACATCGACTCATTGCTCGATGCAAATGCGACGCGAACTGGAGTAAAAAGTGTAAGACTCATGTTGACAGAAACAGGCACAGAAAAGCCTTCAAATTCTATTAGTAACTGAAGCGTTTAAAGTTTCCCGCTTGCACTTAATAGCTAGGTCCCTTCAATTTATAGTCGTTCAATTCATGAGTCGGTCCCATGATTACAAGGCCAATATGTTTAGAATCCCTACCTGCCATTATTCGATCATTGTGTTAATCCTCCCAATGGGGAACAACTCGACGGCAAATGCTGAAGAGTCTCTCAGAAGTCTTCGTTAATCTAGCACATTCAACGTGCGATTCTAATTATAATGAGCTCTACTGTTATTGCGAACTTAGGGACAGGCATGAAAATCCCCTGCTTGAAGTATTGTTGAAATTGACAGGCTCTTTGTCGATATCAATGAGCCACTAACGAGATGACTTAGGTCTGAACTGCTCTAAGACTTTGCAAATGAGATCAAGGGGTAGTGGGAAGGCAGCATGCACCTCTGAACGAATATTAAAAGTAGATACCTCTTCAACTTTCATGCGCTAAGCACATTGATGCAAAAGGTATGTGTGGAGAAGTCAGTCATCCACACTGATAAAGAAGTTGAGCTAGCAGCTTCATACTTCCCGCACTGCGTGATGACTGCGTACCCACGAGTTTCGTTTGATGTGCGTATATAAGCAGGGCTGATTTTGCCAGATGCATCTTCAATCACCTAGGCCTTATACAAAACGTTCTTATAATTTCATAAGATCATGGTGGTGTAAGAACTGGAGCTTATGTGAGTCTGAGATGCAGTGACTTTCAAGCACATGTCTCAGCACCATGCACTTTCAGACCAGGGCACAATTGTAATGCTGATCTGCGCTGCGTCCAGGAGATCACAGGCGAGAGACCTAGACCACTTTTCCTAAGTAAAAACCCGCTTATTTTAAAAATGGTTTCCCTTCTAATTAGGGTCAAGCATAAGCCCTGCCCTAGGGACAAGCGCCGAGGTTTATCGTAGCTTTGAACTTTGGCATTTTACCAAGATTCACGAGCCAATTTTAGCTTGAAAATAGGGAAGAACCGCAAGGAAAACTGAGAAAAGTCTAATTGTTGGGAGTCTCATATCAGAAATATTTACTTTAAGCGCAACTTTTACCACTCAATGTCATCCAGAAAGCATTTCTCACCTGAGAACTATGTATACAATATACCAGGCTGGAAGAGACGATCTCACAGCATGTATCGTTGAAATAAACATGCAAAATGTTTGCCCGAGATCATAAATCCAACCGAAATATCTCATAGAAATTATTCCAAGAACAATTAGGGCAATTCAATGAAAACTTAAATCAATCCTATAATTGAGTGTTAAACTTATGAATACCAATGAGGCTGCACTACCATGCTTTCAGGCCAAGTTCTGGGCCCCTGCATTAAGGATAATGCCTACCTTGCATCTGAAATGACCACTTTCTTGAAACAAAAAAAAACAGAGACAAAAATAAAAACGTATATTGCGCTTCGAAAAGGGGCAATCCTAGCGTAAGTGCATCGATTGTTGAGGAAATTCCCGTGTTTTTGTTGCTTAACCCCTGTACTATACGTTCGTGATACTTAATTAACAGCAAGTCGAGTCTCCTATGACTTAACCTGAAAGATAATCAAATGCAGACTCTTTGATACAGCACTTTAAGCTTCCACTGATATAATTTGGTCACTTGATTTAGTTTTTTTAATGTGCAAACTTCCGTGCGTATCTCTAAACAGCATAAAACAGCATCTCTCACCTTTCATGTCTTCCTCAAATTTATGTATAAAAGGACAAATTAAGTTGCAGTTTTCCGCAGGTAAACTTGATAACAACCCTAAGTTAATTTTTATCTATTTTCAAGTTTTTCCATTTACGGTGCACTCAGGGCATTGCGCACGGAACTGAGTTTCTTTCGTTTCTTTTCAGTTTTCAGTCGCTTTTTGTAGCGGCGTTGGCTGCAAAGAATGAAGTTTTCCTCCCCGAGCACTCCATCATCTGGCGTCGAGTATGCAAATCCAGTTACTCGTGTGAACAAGCACGTCTTCACACACACGTTTCGTAGCTCATACTTCGCATACAGATTCGTACGTCTAAATCTGTTATGACTGAGTAGTAAGAAATGCCAAGCTGTTGAGTAAAATTGCTCAGAATTATTTTACTTGGTTACTTTGTTTACAAATCACTTTTATCCTTCATGGTTACTAGTACTATTACGGGACCTTATGTGTGTAGGTTTGCTCGAACTTCAAGTCAGACAAAGCAACAGGTCAGTGAGGAATATTCACAATAAACTGAATTCTAACAGTATTATGAGAGTCACGTGAGTGGACGAAACAAAAATGAGCGAATAAGACCCACGTGAGAGCTCGAGATCCAAGTTAACCTTTTGACGCCCACGGGACTTTTTGGTTCTATTTCATAAGGATCAACTCGTTTTTGTTAATAAGTAAATGCAACCTTATCTCCCATATACATAAGGCTGCGGATAGTTTTTCGTACGAAGCTAGAAGTAGCTTTAGCTCTAAACTATTTTAACCGTTGAAGGGTTAAGCTAACAAGGCCCTCCCTCCGGGTGAGATCCACTTCGGGCCAGGAGGGCCACAGCAGAGCTGGAGTCACAGCCGCATCTCAGGGAACGCGTTTGTCCTCTGAGATCTGAGTTTTCTTGTCAGGCTCAAGCTCAATGAGTAGAAGGAGTTGAACACTTCCTCATCACTTGCTTGGCCGTCCATAAACGCGAAGCCGTACCTGTAATTTGCGCATGTAAATTACTTGTAAGTGGGAGAACGGCACTCAAGGAAGCAGCTCCATTGCTGATGAACAAAAACCCTTGACAGATCCGAGGCCCATATGCGCATTACATGAAACTTACAAATGTTGAAGGCTCGACCTCGATCGATTCAGATCATCTATCATTTCCATATAAAGAACTTTCTGCGTCGAAGGAAAAGAGAAAAAGCTCTTGAAATAAATCATCGTCGACGGCCCTGTTAGCTGAGCTTATCTCTCTGCCCCATTGAAGTAATCTAGGCTATAAAACAGATAGCAGTCCCAGCAATGCTGAAACAAGATGTGTTTTTCGCCACCAGTTATGGCATCTTGAAACAGATTTTTTCGTTTATATAAAGGAAAATTCAAAAATGCTTTCCTGAATAGATTCTAAATTCGCAAGAAGAACGTGGTGTGTTGTGAAATATGTTTCTTTGTAGGCGTGGGTACATCTTGTTAGCGTGAATCGATTACAAGAGCAGCAAAATTAAGCCCTGTAAGTCATCTTTTATGAGGAACAGGTTTCCAAAGTTGAGATGAACATCCGTGATTGCTTTCGTCTGGCGCTTGGTATGCGGGATATTTGGTCGAGCTTGAAACAATTACTGGTACGGGCCATTCAGAAGCGACAAAATATAACTGCGACATGCAAACTAGGTCAACACACACGAAAAACGTTCGGTTGCGTAAAAAATTGCTCAGAAGTGTACATAAGACTTTTCCGACTTGTACTATTTTGAAAGCCGTGGGATTGCTAATGAATTTTAATAGGAATTGAAATACAAAATGATCGGGTTAACTCATGGTTGCTGCAAGAAAGGTTCAAGTTTCATTAGAAAAATATTTTCAGAGTTCATTTTGACACTTAGCCGAACAGTATTCGCAAAAAATTAGCATTCCTGAGGCTCCAGTTTGAAACTTTACGTTTGTTTGAAAATTTTTAATGAGCGTGAGAGTCCTTGATAGTAATTTACAAATTCAAATTTATCTCTTTTATGACTTTTTAGCTGACGGATGTGTAGTCACTAATCAAAAAACGACGACACGCACAGCAAAATATAATGAACATCTCGTCTCAGCCACCGGGTAATGAAGTTTTACTGGTGCTAAGTGAAAGATCGATATTTACTGCATATATATGCTGAGTTTTACATACGTACGCATACACGTATAACGGGTGAAATTATAATGAGACTCAAGAGTGGAAAATCAATGCTCTTGACCAAGCTGAAATTCCAGAGCGAAACTTTCCAATTCATTTACTTCATCAATGGCTGTAGCAAATTGCGTATATCTTGTCACCTGGCGCGTCTGCTTGGCGACTGTTGATGAGCTGCTACTTACATTAAACTTATGACGCATTTTAATTCTTCCTATAGAAAAACATACATTCCACAAATAATGGTCTCCTCTGTGGCTCGGTGGTGACGTGCCGGACGGGAACAAGATGGCTGTAGACTTCAGCGTGGAAATGGACCCATCCATTTGGAGTGGTGCCTGCCCAGTGCAGGGGCTGCACGCATGGGCAGACTTGTGAGCTGTCGCGTTCAGGTGCGACGGAGACCAGCGGGAGGAACCAAGGGGCCCTTCCTACTCTCTCAGAAATTATTCCATGCACGAGTAACATGCATACTAGTATGCATGTTCCCATTTTACTATTACGGGTATTCATGTGCATCGGTAATGTACACGGGGTGTTTACAACAATTACACTTATCAAAAATTACATTTCACTATAGAATATCAATAATAATGCGTGTAATGTTTAGCCGAATTTGGCTCACTTCGTTCAGTAAAATGTATATCTCAGGCTGTAAGCTGTATTCGTGAAACCTTTCGTCCATCACTGCTTCTCAATATTAGGCGAACTTTTGATATTCTATGTCAAGTGAGGCATCTGCTTTCGTGAGACACCTTTACATATTCATCGTACCTCTGGAACACAATCTCGGGTCTGATCACGAATTTTTCCTTGTAGTCGCACGGAAATAGTGCATGAGTTCAAAACAATCTACTGAATCAAAATAATTCTATCCTGTAGGAAGTTTTGAAGTGTTTACTTAAGAGTGTTTTTACGTTCTTTTAATTCGATAGTACCAAGTGCTAATTTCGATGTCTACCCCTTTTTCTTACCATTGAGTTGAAGCGGCGTCCCAATGAAATTTACGAAAAATCTAGTGGGATTGCAAAAAAATACTGATGAGACAATTCATCCCTTATTTTACTAGGCCTGGCCTCTTGCCTGATTCTTTGGTTCATTTAAAAAATTTTGGTTGCAGTTTCAGTTTTTATGACGTATTAGACATATTCTACGGGCCACATAATGATAACTTGCAGTTGAAGAAAAAAATGTTCGATATCGGAGGGTTACGAAGGAAAGCTAAATTCTCTGAATATTCACTCGAAATCGTTTCCCAAGGAGACATTTGAAAGTATTTAAAGCAGTCTGCTGAAATATTCTTAAATGGTGAGCGCACAAGAAAACTTTGCTTAACAACGCGCGTAAGACTATTTCTCTGACGCCCTGTAACATAGCGTATAACGTTAATACCGTGCTGATTTAAACTTCAGTTGTGTTGTGTGCATTAACGGTTGTTGCAGTTAACAAATCGTTGCCTTCATGCCACAACACTGAGGAACATGAATTTTTTTGCATTAGGGCTTCAGCATGTGTTCACATATCACAGGCGCCATTATACTACAAGTTACTTCAAGTACAATTATGAAGGCAAAACACATAAACTTACATCACATAAACGCACATTACAGTGCAAACCCAAAAGAACACATGAATATAAATAAAGTATGAATAACGTACAAGGATAGTCAAAAAGTTATCAGTACAACAGTGAAGTTCAAGCTTCAAAAAAAGCTCGAAAAATATCTATTCTTGCAATGAGTCGTCATTTTTCTGGCAATTAAGAGGATATATTTTCAATGGTCTGGAGGAAGATAAAAATCCTGTAATTAAATCTCATGCTTATAAACAACCCCACAAAGACTTCATGATTTTGATCATGTGTAAGTTCCTGATTATAAAATAAGTAAAAAATGACTTTTGTATCTAGTATATTGAAGTACCCCGTTATAGCGTCCACGTAAGTGTGATTTGCTGTCGATATAATCTCACATAATTTCTAGTTTGTTATTTTGCTTCGCTTCACTATTATGGCAAAAGACACTTTATCCTAGAACCTCTCTGAAAAAAATCAGATTTTTTCATCGAACAAATGTGATAAGTTGATGATAGACATACAGCTACAGGGATAAAGCTCTGCTAGAAAACTAATTGCTTTCAAAATCAAGTGCAATATTCTTGAATCCGAGCGTTTACTTGCATGGGGTTTGACACGCATGTACATGCTTTAAATCTTAATATGAAAATACTCTCATCCGTTTCAGAACTTAACTTTGTGTAAAAGAGTTTTCCTGACTCGATATCATGACCTTGGAGCGATGCTTAGTTCATTTTTTTCTATGTGGTTCTTAAAATTAAAAAATCATTCGAGTATCTTATAGTTAGTAAAACTGTCTCGGGGGAAAGCACATAGCGAAACATTGCATAAAATATCTACGAATTATTTTACAAAGCTTAAGTTAATAAACAAACCAATTGAAAATATTTGTTGCCTCATCACACTGCATATTTGTGCTCCTGTCTGACGTCAAGTCGCCGCATTAATATAAATGAACACAAAGCCCCAGAGGCCATGAAGCAAAAAAGGATCTAGGCCCAGTTTGATGGACGGGCCCGCTGGAGGCTGTGCCTCTGAATGATGGCCTCTGTAGAATTACCTGCTAAAGTGTTTTGTTGCTGGACGGCATCCTTACTTAGCATCGCCTTTATCAGGAGAAGACCAGCCAGCGCACACCACGCGACGGCTGCGCCAAGCGCTACAGTTCCGTCAAGTGTCGATATTCTGTCTTCAGTAATTGTCCAGTCTTTGAAGACTCTGCCTTATCAGCCCTTGGAAGGTTAAATAAAGTGCTATCTGCTACCTAAACAGGCTTTAGTTATTTTTTCAGTTTCTATTAAGTTTATCAGATGAACCTCTAATCGTTTCGCATGAGTAGAGTTTTAGAAATTCTGCTATCACTACATACAATATGGATCATGATTTTTGTTCTTGGTAAGTGGTGAATCAGTGTTGTTTCCTTTGTCCTTTTAGTACAAAATCAAAGAAAATTCTCAACATTCCTATGAAACTTTGTTTCTGGGCTATACTTGTATTTTTATTGTCAGTATCATATCGAAGAAAGACGAATTTGAAATTTCATCGAATTAACCACAAAAATAAAGCTCTAGCATTGAAAGTACTTTTTATCATGTTGAGTTACAAATAAATAGGAAATTACGGTTTTAATCCAGGAACGTTACAAAGAGGGAAAATTTGGTTACATTGATTTACTGGTCGAATTAAGAGACTCGAGGTCGTAAGNGGCCATTCTATCTGAATATCGCTAGAAAAAACATTAGATATGTTGATCAATATAAATGACAAATTTTGTATAGTTTCTGTTCTTCACACTATGCTCAAACAGTGCAATCTATTTTTTAGTAATTTTTCTGTTTATTTTTCAGTTTGACTTGTCATGGGTGTTGCATCTTATTTATTTCTTCTACATTCTCCAATTAAATTTTGTAAATGAACCTACGGTGGTTTATCGATGTACATACTTCCTCACTTTATGTAGTTATTCTATATGCAGAGATCATCATCAACTATTGCTGTATCTTATCACGTTTTCCAAAGCATCTGTGAGCTATTCAGCAATCATCACTAATTACATATGTAGCCGGAAAGTTTCAGCATTAATTCTTCCTAATTTTGTGTGGCATGCTCTCATTAAAGGCCACTAAATAAGCAGAATAATGCGGTTTTAAAAGATAAAACTTCGATTTATCGTAGATGTACCACACACGACAGGGCGACTCGAGGCAAGTCCCAAAGTTAGTATTATGGCTCGTAAGAAAATCAATATTAAATTGGCAAATGTCCTCAATTCCCAAGCCTCCCGCAGGTGGGGCAGAGCTACTTAGCTCTTGTTATGTTTTTTGAGGAAAAATACCTGAGCTTGCTATGAGGCACCGAGACTTCACTTAGAAGTAAAAAATTAATTTGAGGTATTATTGCACAAGTTTACGAGAACTCGATCAGTATCATGTGGAATTACTTGACGGTACCCGATTATAGTAATAACCGTTAATAAATTCTGGGGTCCTAAGAGTCCTGAGCTCGATCAATCTTACCAACAATGAAGCTGTTGCTCTGCTTATGGCGCTCGAAATTAGACTCAATTTAAAGCGTCCCTCTGACTTATCAGGCCCCAAGGAACTGGTCTTCTTGAGGAAGCGGACCATTTACTCTAAACGATGCCATTACAAAAATAAAGTGCAGACGAATCTTCACAAGTCGACCTTTTTTCCCGCAGCTTTAAAACACAACGTGCGTTTGGCTTCATTTGTGATGCATTAGTTTATAGCATTTGCGATTCCTAAATTCGAAGGATTTTTGTTTTACAAGGAATTAGCAATCTATATCGCCTATTTTTTCAGCCCATTCTATATCTAAAGCCCAAGCTCGGCATTCAGTCTCAGTTAACAAATGAGTTTGATAGCTGAGCATCAAGGTGGGAGTGGTACCTTCGTCAACCTCACTCCAAGTCAGAGCGGTCTGACTACATCGATATGACGTTGAATTTTAACTTCTGGAGTAACACCAAGAAGTGAATGTTATTTTTTATGGCATCATATGAGTCACACACTAGATCAACACACACATCATATGTATCACCTTTATGAACTTACAGATACACATCTATCGTCTTTCTGGAAAAGACTCGGGGAAATGAATTCAACAGAATCAATGTGAGATGCCGTATTCTCTGAACGGGTCGCACGTCGTTGCCTGCACGCCTGCCCGGCATGGCGGCCTCAACTCGCATGATCGGGCCAAGTGTTGGCTGCGCACACCTCGACTTGTTGTGCTGTAACATAGAATTAGCAAGCGCTACCGTGCAATAATACAAAGCCGAGTAGTAGCTACGGCTCTTACTAGAACCAACACTAAGCCTTTGATTAAAGTGAGTGCAATTGCCCATTTTGACTTATGGCAACGGCAAGTAATTGTCAATTCTAGCTCTTTCACGAGCAAATGCCGCCTCCTACCTCCTGTTTCTGCGCTATAATGAACAGACCAGGCATGCAAAATTAGTGGGTGAGATTGGGATGACTTTTCTCGATGTTATTAGACGCATTATCGCCCATCGGAATTTTTACTGAACCATAGGCATTACCGCGAGTGATGACATCGACAGGATTGTAGAAGAGCAGATTCCAGGCAAAATGCAGCTGTCTGTGTGATGAACACTCATCTCTTTTCGAGTAATACGATAGTGAAAAGCCTTCAGGCTTGCAGTCCTGGGACTTACAGACGCCAATGCTCACCGAGGTCTCGCACTGCGTCTGACTTTACTTTTTTGTGTGTTCTTACTGTTAAGAGAATTACACCCCTCCGAATGATCTTCAATTGTTTTTTCGCTAATACTTCAAAATTATTGTCGCGTCCATTGTAGCCCGAACTGCACTCTGACACTGAAAGAACTTAATCTGTAAGCTGTAAATGATTATGATTAAACAATCTCTTTTGTCAGTTATAAGCTTTGCGGTTGCGTTATGGTGTGTTAACACGGCACTTCTGCTGACGACACCCACTTTAACTCTATTTTAGAGCACCTATCATGTGTTCTGAAGTAGTTTTATTTTCTGACGATACGTTCTCGAAGCAATCATTTAAAATAATTGTAAGAGCTGCAGATACTGATCTACTTCTTGCTCAAGGCCTTGTTCTAAGGAGTTAACTGAGCCACCGCACCTTGCTTTGTCCAGCTAAAAAGAGGTGCTAACCTCACTGGAAAAATCATCAGAATATTTGTATCGGAACATTTTGGTAGCACTAGGAGAGCACTGTATTTCAAATACATCAATTACAACGTGATATTTACACGCTCACAATTTAAACACAAAAATAAACTAATTAGCTCACGTATATTGTTTCCGATGAACACATGTTGATGTTTCAGAAGAAGTGGTGTGGCATTAGAAAACAAATTGTTTACTTAAATCTCGAAAAGCTTCTTTAGAAGTCATGCTGTTAAGTTAGAATGCATGTTGTAACCACAGACACGCTTTGATGTGTCTTCACCTTAGAATGTTATCCGTTGCTCACGATCTCGCTACCACCGGATTAGATTACTTTACCTATGTAGAACGAACTATACTCGTACATAGGCCAAATTTGGAAAAAACTAAGTGTTTTAGGGAATGGGTTATGCCCCAGATTTCTTCAAACTGTCGCCTTGCTAAAAGATTTCGAAAAGAAAAATATGTGAATAATTAAACACAAATTTACTGCCCTGACACCATGAGAAATAATGGAGAATTTAAAGCAGCGAATACATTGAGGAAGAACAAACATAGCAAAAAAACTAACGCGAGCAGTTAAACAGATCATATCAAGTCATTTGGCGTTCCAAATTCATTTGCCGTAGTGAAAACAGTATTCTATTCGTATACAAGCGGACAAATAAATTAATTACAAAACTTTGACCCTCATGTTGCACCGCAACTTGACTCGGCGGTCAAGCTTTGAAAGTTTGGAGCCGCTCCCAAAGCTCCGGGTCGCTGGGACATCCGGTGTGAGTTGTCATAAACCACGGACAAGGTGCATATTTTTGGTCTCAGTGCAGTCCAGCCTTGTAAAATTTTGACGTTGAGTAACTGGCGTAAGTGCGTATGAATTTGCAGACCTGTCACTGTCGTTTGCGTCATTGTGAGCACACTTGAAGCTATCAAAAGTTAATTTTTAGTTCGCCGCTTTTTTCTCTAACATCACAGTACTCTTCACTCGAGTAATTTTAGTTCGCCGCTGTTTTCTCTAACATCACAGTACTTTTCACTCGAGGAATAGTTGCCGGTTCCTGTTTTTAACTCTAAATTTTGATTCTGCTCGATAACTCTAACAATCGTACCCAAACTAAATTGGGTTACTCTGTCATTCATTAAGAAAGAACTTCGCAAGAGTGCGACCTCACCGCTAGCTGTTGTGGAAGCTTCACTATGATGTTTGAGAGTGACACTGAAAATAAACCATCATACCTTAATGAAATTACCTTCAGATCAATTAAGTTTATTGAAACGCAATATTGAAAATAAAATTCTACAAAGTAACATTCAGATGGCTAAAGAAGAAATCAATACAGAATAAGAATTCAAGTTTTTTAATCGTCTCACACAGCTTTTGTTCACATCGCATACCTGATAGGAGGTCTTGAAAGTAGGGAACTATATGTTAGCAATTATTGAAAGAAATACTAGACGTTCTTGTTAGCAATGTTAGTGATATATACATACTGCGCTGAACTATCAGATACCTCTCAGTCCTCCCGGTTACTTCATTGGTAAATCTCCTTGTATCAACATCTTCAATCTTCACAGTTACATTCTCTCGTTGAAGAATTTTTTCCCGCTGAAGCCTCCTTCTTCTTAACTAGTACGCCTCCCTGAAAGTATTATGTGCTCATCGGTCTCGAAATTGACCGCACGCGGTGTACTCTTCGTGCGTTAGATACTACAGTTTAGTAACATGGCTTTCATTTATTTGGCAAGCAATATTTCATTGAGCACAAGTGAGAACCTGCTAATTAAATTTGACACTAATCTCATTTTGGAGTCGATAGATACGAAAGTTATGAATCAGAAGTTCACTTGAGCAGCAGTTTATTTAACCATTTATTAAACTGTTGCATTAGAATATGAGAAGTTAAATTAATTCAAAATCCTTTTGTTTGATTTGAATTATCTTACGACTACAGCGTATTAGGAGCAGAGAAATTAAATTTTAGCAGTTGCATAGCAGGCTTGGTACGATTCCAGGTACAATTCCAGTTGCTCGTTAGCAACTGATGGGTAGGATTGATCCAGTAATATTTTACGTTTTTAATTCGTGCTCCTCAAGCTATTTGATCCTAATGTGCCTTCAATCACAAACGATTGCATGGAACATTACAGCCACATTCATGACACAAAGTTTCTTCCAGTTTTACGTAGTTCTACTTACGTAAATTTTTCATTTTACGTGAAATGTAAACTACGTGAAAAACGTTTGTGAAACTAATAATCACTACGAAATATTCTGCTATAGTTCCTTGTTGCACTGGATGAGAAATAATCAAGAAATGGTGCTCGCTGAAACTCCATTTGGTTGATGGAACCCTCGCCCCGAATTGGGAGTACTTGATGTTCAAATAAATTAGATTGCGCCAAACTTCCCTTCTCTCATATTAATATGTACGCTTTTTCAGACTCTAATTTCATACCTGCTCGTAACAAGAAATGAAGGCTGAAAATTGCCTCAGAAAATGAATCGCTAATATCTATTGAAATTAAGTAATGAAAGTATGAATAGGCCGAACCAGAAATCAGTTCTCATATCGTTGCTACTGAATGCAAAGCCGCACAATAGACTTGCTCTCGCCATTTTTTCTTAGTTGATATTTTCGAACATGCGACTAAGCGACTGAGCGTAGGCGGCCGAGCAAGATGTTCATAATTAGAGCATTATTGACGGGCCTTCGAGGCATGATCACAATGAAATACTGAGAAGACCCCGATCCTTATCGACGCCCAGTCTTGCAGTGTCTATATTCGGACAAGTCACAAGATCCGCCTACTTGTACATCCCCATCAACATCTTCATGTCACCCGCACGTAAATGCACTCTTAAAAGGATTTATTCCAGCGCAGACATTGTTCTTTTGTATGAATAAGGGACGTTCAATTCCTGAATTCGTTTTCTTTGCACCACTCGAGCACATGCATATTGGTGTCGTGTTTCACACACCGACCGGTTTCTCTAACGCGCCACAACTTACGTGCGACTCCATTTTTTGGACATGGCAACACATTTTTTATTGTACAGTATCCCGCGCGGGCAAAGAGACCCCTGAATCATGTGGACTAGTTTGAAGCACCATTACATTATGCTTGAAATGATTTATTTAAGAACTGATCTGACACCGATATTAAAGGTGAGTGGTTACCGGCGGCGTAGGCAGTATTGTGTACCGAATATTAATATTCAGCACACCGAGCCGCCTGCCATTTCTAGATGATCCTACTCCATAATTTGAGACTACTCAGCGCCGGTAGCTGGGCTACCGCAGCCAATTTGCAATGGGACGAATATTGGGAGACCGCCTTCTTTTTGGCTGTGAGATTTCAAGCGTTCAATGTTTATAATAATGTTCGAAAGCAAGAAAGTAAAAATCTCCGTGCCGGCGGTGGAATATTTTGATTAATATTGCGTCTTTTTGATACATGAACGCCTCGTTCGTTGTTAAAAAGTAAATCACATTAGTTACGATACTTCTGCCTGAAATCATTGTTTTTCCAGCGTCAGAATGATCAATCTATATAATAATACACAGTTTACTGGCTACTTGCTTGATTGCTTGCTTGGTTGCTTGCTTGGCTAATTGTTTGGCTGCTTGCTTGGTTGTTTGCTTGGTTAGCTCTTTGGTCTCTCCGACCCCGTGATCGGGAATTTGGAGGAGAATATTACTGTCACTGCAAGCGTAATTTCAATCTATGTACAGAAATGTTAACAAAAAAATGAAAAATGAATAAAAAATTGTTGGCAACCATCTGTCCTTGGTCTTTGATCACCAATGTATGAAAGAAAATTTGTTTC
>VOMN01098890.1:0-12509 GCA_014899125.1 Orchestia grillus | reverse complement strand
CGGTGCGAAATAAACTGAGTTTCTGAAGCGCTGCTTTCACTACTACTACAACTACAACTAATACCAATTTGCATTTTATTTTTTCTATTCCTTTATTCCTAGATAATGATTACTGCTTAGATAGCAAAATAATTTTTCTATAAAAAATGTATCAGGTTGTAACAAGTTCTTTCCATTATATAATTTGAAATAAAGTGAAAATCCTGTCGAAAATATGTATATTTAGTATTCAACATAATCACCATTTTTATTAATTACATCTTGCCATAAGCTTTGATTCCATCTCCATAGAATTTAGCCAGTTTGAACTAAAAAAAAAGCTTCATATCAACCTCTTCTCTTGAAGTAAGCCTTTGTCCCATTAAATGANACAACAGGTCACACGCTGTTGCCTGTTGATTTCTGACAAACCGTATGGAACTCGTTTGTTTCTCAGCCTTTGAGACCTAGCCAAGTCTTTTCATTTCCCAATATATGGTGATATGGCTTGCATTTAAGGTTTTGCTCAGTCTCTAGTAGTGCAGGTTGGATGTTCATCAATGGCAGCTGGCAATTGCTTAGAATTGAGTTTTTTGAGCATTTTTCTCTAAATTTGTCTTTTAGACTGAAGTCATCCTTTTTGAAATGTAAAAACCATCTTCTGCAAGTCTTTTCATTCACAATATCATTTACATAAGTGTCTTGAGGTGTTTTTGCTGCTGAGCTTGCCATACTGCGTTTATGAAATTCAAACAGTAAAATATGCCCGATATACTCTTTACTTGGAGTGTACATTAGGGCTAAAAAGAGTTATTAATAACAACTATTGTCACACAATCTGAAAGAAATTTTTTTTTATTAATTACCATAGGTAAGCACTCAACTATAACAAGCTAAATGGAATTAATTGTGCCCTAAAAATATAGCTCAAAAATTGAACAGAAGTTCTTTTATTACCTGATATCAACAGTTCTGCAGTATGTGAAGAGCAAAATTCTAATTTGAACTGTTTTTCAGGGTTTCATGAGACGAGTTACTGACTCTGTCTCTGGGCTACTGGGGAGCTCTTGGATCCCTGGATTTTTGCGGGGAGATGAGAGCCAAAATCAACAGGCTGGGCCTTCCGGTTACTCCAGAGGGGCTACCTCTAACCTCTCACCCAGCCCTAGGAGTCTTCATCCCATCTATCCTGAAGAAGGTTAGCAAGTTTTGCACATCCAGTGCTCACATTGTTTGCTCTGATAGCTCTTAATGAAGTTTTTATTGCACTTTTATGTTGGGTCAAATTTTAGGCTGTCTTTGTTTAACATTCCACATGATTTTCCATTGAAGGTGGTCAAAATAATCAACCTAGTAACATTTTCACATGTTTTAAGATTGTATAATTACAATTTAACTAATTAATACATGGTATTGATAACTATCTTCACACTTTCCATGCAGCAGGCAGTGAAGAGCAAGGAGACAGCAGTGCTGTGAACAACGTGGCAGCATCGTCAGCCAACAACAACAACTCTAGCAATCACAGGATAAATTTCAGTGCCTCAGGACACTGCTCCTCAGCCGCACTTGTGTTGGGCGCTGCAACTCCTGACAGAGATGGTTGGTTTTCACTGAGCTGTCTTAATTCGGCGTTGTTAGGTTACCTCAGCTTAAGCTAGGTACTTGGGATGTCTGTCTATTGTGCTCACTTTGCTTCTTTCCATTTCATGTTTTCTTCACTGATGAATTTTTTTAGCTTTTCTTCCTCTTCCTTCTTAACCTGTTGTTTCTATGAACAGTTGGTCTTGTGTGGGAACGTGCCTTGTGCATACATTCCTCGTTCTTCCAAGTCCATATTAAGCTTTTTTGATGCGAGATAGTCTTGAGTTACTCAAGTGTTGCTGTCCTTACTACCACCACCACCACCACTACTACTATTACTTGTCTTAATAGAGGGTGTCAGAAAAAGGTGTTGCACTTCAATATTGATCATAAATTATTCATTTTTGTAGTTGATGTAACAAATACATTGTTAGTTCTGAACATGGAAATGATGTGTGGGATATTTAATTAATCATTTAAGAGTAAGTTCCGGGAACTCTGTGATGCCATACATTTGTTGTATTAACTTATATTTTGGATTTTGGCCAAATTTGGATTTGGTCACCAATTCAACCGCAGTATTGGGGTCAGTATATCAATTTTGTTTGGTGCTTGGTTATTGCAAGCCTATTTTTGACAAATTTCATCAGCTATATTCATTATAAACACTTGAAGTGCGAGTCTTCATACAGGTGAAATTTCATGTTAACAAATAGCTCTATTGTGAATGTAAATTGAAGAATTTTGTTTTCACAAATTGTATTATCCTATTGATTTTCCCTCTAATCTAAATTAGCTTATTCGAGTAATGAACACAGATTTCATAAACATTTAAAAATGTGTATTCCTATGTGCTAGCCCTTTAGTTATGTTAAATTAGTGTGCAAAGTGGGAGATAACCTAATCATTCATGGAACTGATTTTCAACCCCTCTCAGAGTCCTAGGATAGGATAAGGTTATATAGGTTTGTCCATTCCTCACTATAAAATGAGCAAACCCAGGCGGGTACTGTTAGATTACCTCAACTATAGATAGGCCTTCAGGGTTCGTCTTTAGTGCTCACTTTATTTCCTTCAATTTTCGCACTTTATCTCTTCTTTGTCTTTACTTCTTCATTCATAACTTGCGGGTTCTGTGTGCCGGGAATCCTGTGCGGGGGTAAACTTTGTGCATAGATTCCCAATTTACTACTGTCCCTTCTCATTCAATACAACATAGTCTGTGTTACTAAGTATGATCGCTGTTATGTTGTTAATGTCTCGGATAGAATGAGAAAATAGAATGTACTGATGATATTATTGATGCGTTTATGATTCACAAAATACTGGCAACAAGACTGAAAAAGAGGAAAGTATCTATAAAAATCCATCAGAGATGCAAGAAAACAAAGTGTCCACGTTGTTTACTTGACAACTTGTGAATTTTTGCAACGCTTGAGCTTTGTAGAGATATGTGTTTTTATTGTGAGTTTGTTAGGGCATATCCTGAAGCGCCAGTTATGAACAGTTTACTACTACTTGTACTACGACTACTTCTACTGTTCAATATGAATTAAATCTTTCGTGTTGCAGGTACGGTGGGCGGCTTGATGCTAGGGGGGAGTAGCAACAGCCTGGCACCAGACAGCGGCGTGAGTGACAGGTACTCTAATAGCAGCACGACCCTGAAGCCTTACTCGTCCACACCTCACTCCGGACCCGGCCCCAAGCTCAGCTACACCTCACAGCTGGACGCTAGGTCTGCTGCCACCAACACGCAGCGCGCGTCAGAGGTGCAACAGTCGAGCAGACGCCCTGCCGACTGCTTGTCTGAGGAACAACCGCCATCTGTGTCACAGTGCCGCCCTGTGCCATCTTCGTCGGCACTCGCGTCTCGTCTCAGCACGCCAGGTCGGTGCAAGTGCACTCAAGGGAGGCTGTGCACAGAACATGAAATAAAATGCGAATTTGTATCAGTGTTTTGTACGTGAGAAATTTGGACTGTAAAAATTGTAATGAAATATGTTGTTTGGGCGTTTTCATTTTATTTGTGAGCTTACATTAGTGACCTTCATATTCAAGTTCACGTTGGTCGATTTGATTTTCTGAATGATTAATCCATAGTAATTATGCACGTTTGGTAACCATGACGTACGTTATGAATCGAATGTAAATTTTTCAAGATCATTTATTAGTCCTGGATTAACTTTTCTTGTGCATGATGATTTCTACTGTGACGTGTAACCTTGTGTGCGGTGACAGGGGAGAGTAGAGCGTCCACAGAGCTGACGGCCAGTTCACGTCTCAGCGCTGCCCAGTCAGCCAGCAAGCGGCCGCGCTTCTCCCTCGCTGCCTACAGCGCCGCCGCCTCTCCTCCTGTGAGTGGCTAGGCTTCGCGTCTCCTAAATTGACACACTTCAACCCCCTGGCAGTACAAGCGAAAAATTTACTCACTTTACCCCCTGGCAGTACAAGCGAAAAATTGACCCACTTTACCCCCTGGCAGTACAAGCGAAAAATTTACTCACTTTACCCCCTGGCAGTACAAGCGAATTGGGGGTGTTTGTTGGGGTTTTTTAGGTCGTGGGAGTTTCCGATGTTTTCGTTGAAATTTTGTAGTGATTGTTGAATTTATATTAACACGTTGGCTGCGATGATGTTATTTTCATAGGGGCAAAACGACCCACCGGTGGGTCGTTTCGCGGTCAATGTGTTAATCCTGGGGGAAGGACTGTTCAAGTGTTGGCACATGTGGTTTACGTTGAACGTATTCATGAATTAGGGTTTACAAATAATGATGTTTCAGTGTTGTGTGGCTGTGGGATTTACGTAGTTATAGTTCAGTTTATGTTTTCTAATGTTTTGGAATAGTGCTGGATAAATGAGATTTTGCAAATATCTGAACTAAGAATATGTAATAAAGAAAATTTGACAATTATTAATTGTCCGCATTGAGAAGTATTTTCATTGAATTGGAAATGTAATTGTTTTATAAACGATAATCTCTACGTTGCGATAACTTTCACTTGCATTGATTATTGAATCTGAACTATTTTCACCTTCCTGGTACTGACAAGTTCGGATACGTTCTATTCAACTCTTTTAAAATTCAAATGGATACATCAGACTGAGCTGGTATGATTTATGACGTAAGAGAAGTTTCCTTGGAATATAAGGTACAAAAACTTTCTTTTGATGTGATAGACGAATATAGTATATTTTACGGTGGGAACACTTTTATAACTCAATGTTTTCTTATTTTAGTTGCACACGGTTTATCGTATAATTATTTCTTCTTTCTTATGATTGTTGTTACGCGTGCGTCAACTTTCTGGGTTCTTTGCAGGGTAACAAATCTATATTAAGTGATGGAAGCTTCCGAAGTTCACCTTTCTACCCCGGGCGCACGATTTACGGCGGAGCTGCTTCGTACAGACGCACGCCCACTCCAGTCACACCTAGCAGAGCGTCGGTGAGTACCGTCTGATTCTAGCAACAATATCACTAGTCTGTTCTTTTATATGTGCGGTCATTTATGCAGCCCAAGTTTGCGCAAGAACAGTTTCTTTCATCAGTGATAGTTCAAAGACTTTTTGGGTTGTAATAATTGCTGTAATCTACATTTTGTAGGTTCTCTTGTTATTCCTTAGCACCATTCAGGAGAGATGAATCAGTTCGATGTAAAAGCACAAACTTGTTCAGATACTTGTTCTCACATTGTCGTCCTTTGAACGAACTCTGAACAGACGGCTTCTCCGAGACCTGGCGCTGACGGTGATTTGTCTGAAGCTGCCAAGAAAATCCTGACGTGCCTCAACGCCATGTCCACGCCCCTCACGGACGCTAAGAGAATTCCCACGCCCGCGGCCTCGCCCTACGCGTCCTACCTCGACTCCCCCTACACGGCCGCCTTCCACAGGCACCGCCCCCAGCAGCGCCATCCCCCCACCTCCTCTATCTGCACTCCTGCCAAAGTACTTGCTAGTTCTAATCAATTTCTACGTAAAATGAACATTGGCTAACGGTTTCGACTGAGTATGCTCCTTTAATTCTATGATGATTTCTCCTGTTCTCTTTTTGCTAGTCTTCTAAGTAATTTGCTGTCTTTCCTTTTTCATTCTTTTTTTTCTTTGGACTACTTTGATGATATGGATGTTAGTCGCTCACTTGGTGTGAATAGATCGCGTCATGACTCGTATTCACGGATTTGTTCGGTAATCAAAACTCATATTTGGCTCGTGTTGTCTGTGTTTAGGTTTCATTTTAGTTTTACACTTCATGAATATAACTGGAGATTTCTTTTGCATTTGATTTTTCAGCTTGATGATATGGGATACACTGAAACGTTCCTTTTTTATAGTTATAGACTTCTGCAGTTTTTATTAAATTGTTGGAACCTGTTCGAGAGTTGGAACATTTTCTGAAGAGAAACAACGTTCGTTTCTTTGCAGGCTGGTGTGCAGAGCAACTTCACGCAGTACATGGTGCAGCGCTCGGCCCCCGGGCCCCCCATCTCAAGCAGCAGCAGCAGCTCCAGCAGGGTACCAGAGCTGCTCCCTGTGAGCTCCTCTCACGATCACAGTGTCCTCAACCCCACTACCAGCCTCAACCCTCCTGACGAGCAGCCTTCTATATTCTCTGTGGCGGCTGCCTCTTCTGCTCCTCGCTCTCCCGCCTCTTCCCTTAAGTCCAAGAATTCAGCTGAGTCTAGCACAGCGACGTCGAGTAGCCTGCTTCAGGCCGACAAGCCGAGGTTGGAGGCTGGCGGTAGCGCATCGCTCAGCGGTCGCAGTCCTACCGCCAGTGGGGCGGGAGGTTCTTCTTTCCCGCCCTCTACAGCTGCAGCGGCTCCAGTCAGGTCCGTTCATCTCAACTGATGCGCTCATTTTCTTTCTTAATGTTAATTTATAGTTAGTGTGCTTCACGAAGCATTGTCTTGAGTTACAAGTGCATTGTTCAAAGGAGATGGATAACTTCCAAGAAGTCTTTTCTCATGATAGCTTTCCAAGGTAGGAAAAGACACACGCTTGTCTCGGAGGTATAAGAATCGTTACGACTGTATTTCATGTGTCTTGTCCCGTTACACTGGTTATGCGTGCATTTCTGGTCTAGGGTGCAATAGATAGAGAAAATGAACTTGTTTTAGATAATGTTTTCCATGGAGCGACTACTCCTTAAAATTCGATTGTTAGTTCATAAACGGGCTTTTTTTTTTACAGAATATTGACATAACTGCTTAATATCAGCCACGCCTAACGTGGTTTTGCGTTTACGTTAGAAACATTTATTTTCTAGAAGCATTATCAATTTCAGTAAATTGCTTCTTTCCATCAAGTAATGGTTCCCTGTATACTTGGCTCGGAATTGAAGGAACGTTATTTTACGTGATAAAAACGCTTGGAGCGATTTTGTGGCGTCCTTCGAGCAGCGTTTAGTGTTGCCTCGAGTGTGTTTCCCCCCTTTCTCGTATTGACTAATAAATTGATGGTTATTGTGCACTTTGTAATGACGTACAAGAGGAACTCGCAAATTTTTATTTGGAAGAGCAGATTTCAATATTCATTGCCTGTCATTAAATGAAGCCTATTAAGCGACCGGTCATTTGTTACTGTGCAGCAGTTGGTGCGCGAGCTCTGTGAGACGGCAGGAGTCTGTTACGTCATGGGCGTACGGCGAGGACGCAGCTGCAACTGGCGGCGGGAAAATGAGGTCTACAGTTAAGCCACGCCACGCTCGCAGTGATAAGGAGCCAGAGTTCGATCTACCCAATGATCCTCCCGCTTTGCCTAATATTTCGCTGCCTAAGGTTAATTTTTCTGTGCCCATTCCGCTGTCCGATATGATGAAGCCTCCTGCGAGGGAGTCCACTGCTGCTAAATCCCCGGGTGATGGCAACAACAACAGCAGCAGCAGCAGCAGAGAAGGTTTCGAATTTAGAGCACCTGAAGTGCTGCATGACCCTGCCAGTAAACAGAAAGACATTAGTGCGAGCAAAAACGGCGGTTCTTCTAGTAATTTTAGTGAAGACAGTACAACTTTGCTATTTAATTTTAGTGCACCAGTTTCTGTTATCACTGATCAGACCTCTAAAGATAATTTCGTAGTGCCTAAACCATCATCGGTTCCAAAATTGAAATCTATTAGTCCTGTTAAAATTAGTGCAAGTGAGGCAACGAGAAAACTTGTACCATCGAGCGGTGGGTTGTTAGAGTTTCTTAATAAATCGAGTGGCAAAAGCCCTCAACCTGCTCAGAGCAGTAAAGAATCCAATCCGTCAAGCAACAGTGAAGAAAGTTCCAGCAAAGGGGATTTCAAGGGCTTCGGTGATCGTTTCAAAGCCGCGGCGGGGTCGTGGGAGTGCGACACTTGCATGGTGCGCAACAATGCTGATAAATCCAGGTGTGTGGCTTGTGATACTGCCAAGCCTGGATCTGGGAACTCTGTGGCGAATTCAGGCGGCGTTGTTGATGTTTTGAGTCGCGGTAATTCTACCGGCACGTCGTCTACTGCTGCGCCTACGTCTGCCATAAATGCCAAGGATGTACAAAGTGGCTTCGGCGATGCCTTCAAGAAAGCTGCATCTGATTGGGAGTGCGATACATGCTTGGTGAACAACAAAGGAGATGCGCTACAGTGCATTGCCTGTCAAACAGTGAAACCTGGAGCGTCGAGCTCTGCGTCTGGATCGAACCCTCTTTTGGGTGCAACTTCAATGGCAAGTTCGTCCGCTGGTTTCTCATTTGGTGTGCCAGCAGCTTCATCTGGGACCGCAACCGTCACCTCATCCTTCAGTTTTGGTACCAAGCCGTCTCCTGCCACTGCTGTCTCTTCATCACCTTCAACGTTTAGTTTTGGTACTAAATCGTCTGCTACAATTGCTCCCTCTTCTACACCATCTTCAACGTTCAGTTTTGGTACTAATGTGTCTTCAACAGTTACTCCCTGTTCTTCGTCATCTTCAACGCTCAGTTTCGGTCTCAAACCTTCGTCGACAAATTCCCAACCAGCATCCCCATTCAGCTTTGGCGTTGTCTCATCATCAACAGCACCGTCATCGACTTCAAGCTCGTCGGTGACAACCTCTGTTTTCGGTGGTGCATCTACTATCCCTGCTTCTTCAGCAGGTTCGAGTTTTCCATCTTCATCGAACGTGCAATCCGAAGCTGGCGCAAAATCGACCACACCTTCGACCTCAAATGATTCTGTTTCAACCAAGTCGTCAAGCGAGTGGGACTGTTTGTCTTGCTTGCGGAGAAATGTATCTGAACGTTGCACATCCTGTAATGCTCCCAAATCTGATCCTAAAGCATCAACTTCGTCTAATGTTAATACTTCTTCTACTTCATTACCTTCATCTGGATTTGGTGATAAATTTAAGAAGTCTGTCGGTGATTGGGAATGTGAAGTTTGTATGGTGAACAACAAAGCTGGTACAGAAAAATGTGTGTCGTGCGAATCTTCCAAACCTGGTTCCATGAGCTCAGTCAAGTCATCCTTGGGTAGCACGTACAAGTTTGGTTCTAATTCTAAAACTACAGAGAATTCAGGCTTCAAATTTGGGTTCACGGCTCCGACTACGGTTGACACACCACTTTCGGAAGTCCCGAAACCCAGTGTGACCTCCTCAAGCTTTTCCTTCGCTGCACCTTCCATTGCTTCCAATGTAGCCTCGACTCCTTCATTTGGCGTGAGTGCGAGTAACCCTGCACCTGGAGCATCATTGTCGGCCAAGCCTACATTTTCATTTGGGACTCAGTCAAGTAGTACCAGCAATGGTAACATTCATGGGCAAGGACCTCCCGCTTCACTCAAGTTCCTCGCGCCCTCCAATGAGACTGCTCCAACAGTGAAACCATTAGAAAAATCTTCTAGTATCTCTCACGAGTTTAAAAGTAGCAGTGAGGTGTCCACGCTCTCAGGCAAGAACTCCAACTTTGAGAAAGCCCCCACGAGTCTGTTCACGTTTGGCCCCCTTGCAAACAAGAGTGATGGACTAGTGGTGGCTCAGACTACTGCTAAAGCTCCCTCGTTCGGCTCCAGTGTCCCAGATGTCAGCAAGAACAGCACTTTTTTCAACTCAAATCCCGCTATGAATAGTAGTGATCAGGTCAACGCTAATAATAAAAGAAGTTTAAAACAAGACGATGCAGACCCTCCTCAAAACAAGTTATCAAACTCTCCCTTCAGTAAAAATAATGGTTTAGCAGAACCTTTTCCTCAATTTAGTTTCAATAAAAGCACCAGTGTGGTTACTCCTAGTTTTCAGTTCAACAGCAGTAGTAACGTCAACAATAGCACTCCTGCTTTTGGGAACTTCTCGACGTGTTTCGGTGGCAGTACACCTACTGGTGGGATGTTTTCAGGTGTCAATAACAACAATAATAATAACATTAGTGACGGCCTAAAGCCGGGGGCAGCCCCCACGCCCACCTTCGCGTTCGGACAGCCTGCCGAGAAGAAGGCCAGCACAGGATTTGACTTCGGTCAGGCCGCGACTCCTGCTCCAGCTTTCAACTTTGCTGCAGGGTCTCCTGCTTCTTTCCAGTTTGGTCAGGTAAGTTCGGCTCTTATCAAATGGGAAATGTTTACGAGTATTGGTTTTATATGGCATGTAAAATTAATCTTCACGTTTATGTTCGATACAGCCTGCATCGATTTCACTGGTTGGTATTCTAAATTATTGGTGGAGTTAATTTCAGTGGAATTCGATTGTATTTCGATCTTCAGATGGTAACTGGATAAGGAAACAGTTAAATGTAAAGTGTTGAAGAGAGTAAATTCGTGTTGTAAGTATTGATACTTCTATTAGTTGAACCTTTCAGGAGACATAGGACAGGCAATAAGGTTAAGTTAGGTTTGGTTATCGTAAGCCATTGGCGACAGGCGACCCCAAGGCGATTATTGTAAGGTTACCTCGGTTCTAGTTAGGTCTTCAAAATTCTGTCTTTCGTGCCCACTTTACGTCAATCCATTTTCATGCCTTCTTTTCTGATGATTTGTTATCTTTCCTTTCTCTTCCTTCTTAGCGTGCTGTTTCTATGCGCAAGGAGGCCCGTGCGGAAACACCTGTGCATAGATTCCGCACCTGTACAGCGTGTACTAAATGGTCCCTTCTCTTTGTTTTGTTCTCTTTGGTTTACGTTTTATGTGGGCAGAAAGCTTTACACTAACTAATAATCTAATATATGGGTTGAGTCTGACTTGCTTGCAAGTTTGTTGCTTAAACCAAAGCGCGTTGCCAGAAATAAGAGCGAAGGTCAATATTGTACCACGTTTGTAGTTGGCATCAGCTTTTTCATGAATGATCGGGCAAGATTCTTCAATTATGCTTGTATTAGTTTGATAGAGAACATGTTTCTAACTCAATTTGGTATGAATGAAGCGATCTTGACACTAACTCGTTTAGGTCTTCTCACATCGCGAGTGGCTAGGCTGATTTTCAACCATTAAAGACGAGGTAGCGTTTATCTGCAAGTTCTGGCTTGGTAGTATCTGTGTATCTGGTCAGGCAGAAATCTGTTACTCGACGCCTCGTTCTTAGAAGTGACCAAGCTTCCGCTGCAATAACTACTTGAAAATTCATTATTAATGTTCAAATCGAGAAGAAAGTTCTAAGGATTCCTTGGAAACGCACCAGTTTTTGAAGCTGGCGCAAGTGCGACTGGAATTTACAGCTCC
Source organism: Orchestia grillus (assembly GCA_014899125.1). Lineage (NCBI taxonomy): Eukaryota > Metazoa > Arthropoda > Malacostraca > Amphipoda > Talitridae > Orchestia > Orchestia grillus. The sequence goes on along the minus strand of VOMN01098890.1, from coordinate 1,289 downwards.
TTGGAAACCAAAGTACCAAATTATTGAAATTTGGTGTTGGAAATTATCTACAGGTATTTTGGTAAAGCTGAAGACCAGGCTACTGTTGCATTTATTCAATTAGGTAGAACAACTGGAGCAGCTTCCAAGTGTCGTGTGTAGCGAGAGCATCTCTGGATGTTGATGTGCTTGAGGGTTTTTTCTTATTTATTGTGAGAGTAAACTTATAAAAGCTGAAGGATAACGTTTCGCTAACTATGATATAAACTTTGTGCATTTCCTTCTCTTAGCTTTAAAGAAATTGACATTTTCTGTGCATTTTTTTAGTACCTTTTTGAAGTGATTTTATCTAAAATGTCGTCTTTCGTGAATTTTGTTTATTATTATTTGGGGTGCACTGAGTGTTAGAACCAGTAGAACTTGTAGGTTCTTTTTGGCTAAATATCCAATCGAATATTAATTGAAGTCATTCTCCGTGTTAACTCTGAGCACCACCCTACTCGTAAATCAGTCAATGTTGCCTACCACAATCGCCGTACAGAAATCGAGCAGCGTACAAGGTTTGACCGTGGCGCATTGCCTGCGACAGCGTTTCTCTAGATCATAAATGAACACCTCTGATGGTTGCATGGAAATAACGGGTGTCGTTTCACACCACACAGGCGCCGAATGCCAAGAGCGCCACCGGGGGAGGCGGCGTGGCCACGAACAACGGAGTCTTTCAGTTCGGCTCGAGCGCTGCTGCTGGGGCCACTCCAAGCTTCGGGTGAGTGCTGGTTGTTCTTCCTTCTTTCAAATAAATTACCAGTAGTCACGGTGTTTGTCGTACTTATTAGGCGTATTATTTGTGTTCGAAGCTTTTCGTTTTTAGGTACGAATTCGAAATTCAAGTACACTTGTCGATACCGCTCTTAATTGGAATAAATTAGTGGATTCCAATTAAGAGGTTTGCCCTGGTTTAAAAGATGCTAATTTACCATACTGAGTTGCAAAATTCTTTAATGTTCTGTTGAAGTTTTATAGATTTATTGTTTTTACCCTGGTTAACTCGCTGCTTACATCCAGGCCTTCATGAAAATGAGACGTGATTGACGTGTACAGTACTACAGGGGCCAACTGTCTTCTCACTCGTGAGCTAATTCCGATCGTATTGCAAATATGCGCAAGACCGCTTGTTTTTTTACACACCATTAGTTGCAGTTTTGTCGGAAAATAATTTGGGCGTGAAAGCATTGTAAAATATGTTTGTTTTCTGCTTTAGCAGTACTCTCATGTAACAATTACTCGTTACACTGCAAAGAGGTGTGGAG